>JAQIXL010001576.1:0-17028 GCA_034700245.1 Poikilolaimus oxycercus
ACCGTTCGTTCTTAAGAATGAACAGAATGTTCTAGCCATAAGTTATGGAGCGATCTCATAAGTTTTGGTAACCTTCCTCTGGCATGTTTACCCACCTTGACGGCGTTTTCAAGCTCTAGAATGTTCCACAAACTTGTTCAGCGTAAAAAGTTCACCTAGGTGGTGAACGATCCAAGCAGCTAGAACGCGAGAAAACAGAAAATCCAAAACTCTCTCCCATAACTTTTTGGGACGCACCATAACTTTTGGGGCGCTCCCAAAACGCGATTTACTACGGGCCCTGATGACGTTCCCAACATTAACTTTTATTTAGCTTTCACTCCATATTAAACGTAACTGGTAGTGGCCGGTGCGATAATGAGAACAGGTGGTGAGGTATCCGGTCGCCTAGGAGGAGGCGGTTCCTCGGTCGTTGTCGGCCGCTTTTTCGTCGTCGGCGTTGTGTAGAACGGCGTGACACTGTCTCCGCAAATCTTGTTTAAAGCTTCGCTGACATCATCGAATTGGTTGAGCTTCTTGAGCAACTTGGGATCATCAGCAACAATCTTCAGGGCGCTCGCCTCGTCAATGTTGTCTGAGAAAGCAAAATGCCACTAGAAAATCACCTATTTACCCCCTGCTACAAGAAGGTACAGCTTTGTGTTAGCACGAAGCTCATCGGCTGACTAAAAAGTTAATGACTTCGCGATTTTCCGCAACCTGTGTTATAGATTTAAGTTTGTCCGGCGAAGGAATGCTGGTGGTTACTAAAATGGTAAATGTTTGTAGGTGTTTTTCGTTTGAACGCCAGCCCGCAGCTGGTGTCAATATCTAAAGGTACGTTCAAAAAATCTTGCAACATTTTCAAACTTCAGAATTGACGAACTTGAAGACGGCGGCCAGATCGCTTTCGCTACCATGAAAAAGGCGAGGACTGAGGACTCGGTTGATAACAGTTTCCTTGTTTTCATAAAACTTCACCAAAACTTTTTGCTCCGTTGTACCACCAAACGCTACGAGGTTCACGGCGGCTTGCTAAAAGGGCTCTTGTTGCAGATTCCTTACCGAAACGTCTGAGCCAATGTTAACATTGCGAACAAAATTTGAAACAGAATAAATGTAACTCTGTGAATAACCAGTTTTTTTTCTTTTCGTTAATCAAACCTCGTATTCGGTATCACTAATCGCCTTCCCTTGATCGAAGAGAAGTACAAGGTCGAGTCCGCCGGCACCTATGTTAGTGAAATATTTTTTTGCAAATTAGCAGCTCACATGGATTGTCTCGTGGGATAAACGCTGAAACGCTCTTATGTAAAATTATTAGTTTTTACGTCGTGTTGGTGGGAGAGGAGGGAGAGTTGACGTTTCCGTGGTTGTGCTTGGAGTGGTTGTGGATTCTGTTATTGTGGTTGTTGGCGGAGAAGGAGGAGGAGAAGGAGGGGTAGGAGGATCTGTCGGTGGAGCGGTTGTTTCTGGAGGAATTGGTGGCGTTGTTGGAGGAGATGTTGTAGTTGGTGGATATTTGCAGATTTCCGCTGTCGCATTGTAAACTTGGTCGAACGCGTCAATTTTCTTTATGAATTTTTCATCTTGATTCACTAGTTGTAGCGCTTTGTTCACATCAAATGAATCTGAAGCATCGATTTCGCATCGCAGCCACTCACTTCCAATACCAATAATGTATAATTCACTCTTTTGATTCAGCAATTTTGCAGCCTTTATTTTGCAGTGAAATAAATCAACAAAAGGCAAACCTCAATAGTTTCCTGTAGTGATGCATCAGGACCGGTGCTATGAGTACTTAACATCGTCACAGTCTTTGTGCCGTCTTCGCCATTGCGCCAGCCTCTTTCAACAGTGATAACCTAAATATTTCCCCGTGGGGGTTATTTCCCGTTGTTAAATGGTTTACTTTCTTAGCCACGTAGCTCAATGCGCCAGCAAGATCAATATCTCCACGATACAGTCGGCGATAGACTACTTTAGCGATTCTTTCCTCATCTTTTTCAAACTTTATCGGATTAACTTGCTCATTTTCGCCGGAGAATAACACAACGGTAACCATTGTCTCCTAAAGCACAAAAAATTCGCATTTCTTGCTAAAAACATGCATTCGGTCCATTGCCCATTTTTAGCTTTTTAATGAACTGAACAACACGTCGCGTATATGTCTGAAAGTTGCGTCGTTGTTCGCGAAACTGATTTCACGTTGTATTCATCGTCGGTAATAGTGGCCGATTGGTCTAGCATCAAAATCAAATCCATTCGTTCGCACGCTAAGTCCGGCCCATCGGTTGGGGTATCTAATTGGTTGAAATTGACAAAGGTCTTTGCCTGGAGTTGTTGTTATCTCTGGAGGAGGCGTTGTGGTAGGAGGCTCTTCGCTACTTGTTGTAGTCTCGGTTGTATTGTCTGGACCTGAAAATTCGGGGTTCTCGGTTACGGGTTATTTCGAGGTTTCAGAAAATTAAGGTTTCTCCCGAAATAGATGCTTGTCGTCTATCTAACGATCACCAACTCTACTCACATACTCACTGCAACAAAGAGAGTCTAATCAGGGTTGACAAAGTACAATAATATAATTTTTCTTTTTGCAATAGAGGTGGAGCTTTTACACAACGCTTTGAAGCCAAAACGAGACAAACTGCATACGTACCACACTTGTAGGCGAGTTCTTCAAAATGTTTAGTGAGATCCCGGAAGTGGTCCAATTTTGTGTAATATTCATCGTGACGCGTATTACCGACAGTTAACATTTCCTTAATTGCCGTTTCGTTAATCAAGTCTGCAAGTGCATAATTAAAGTTTAGAAAATGTTCTCGGTGCTTACGGCCGACCCCAATAATTCGTAAATATCCTAGGTTTATAAAGTGCGTCATTGCCTGTAAGAAGCGTTGAGTTGGAGTATAAAAAAAGCGCAATTCACGTTTCGAACACACAAATGTGGCTGGTCCGGCGTGTCATGACAAATATCATTCGGGTTACCGTCGGTGATGAAAAGAATCAACGTTTTTCCTCCTCGATAGCCACTTTGCGGATTCTCCAGGATCTTAACAACATTTAAAATTTAAATAAAAATTTTAAGTGCGTCGTCTCACCTGTTTGCGAGCCATATCAATAGCTGGTGACATACAGGTTTCACCCGAATAATTGCGATATGTTCGAAGAATTCGGTCGGTTTCGTACTTGCTTCTATAGTTCAGATCCATGTGGAGCTGGATATCAAAGCACGATGAGAACGAGATGTACGCAATGCGCGTTCCCTTTAATAAATCAAACAAGAAAGCCTAGAACGCACATTTACAGGTCGACCGACACTGTCAAACTTCAAGAAGTGGTCAGCAACGGAAGTTTTAAATAGCTAAACATCAAAATTGAGTAGAATTTCGATTATATCCACTCTAGTCCTACGTCAAAATCTTCATGACTTATGCTGCCGGACCAGTCGTAGATCAAAATGATATCGGTTGAGTTGTAGCACATTGGATCTACAAAAAGGAAGAAAATTAAAGTGAGATGCTTGTCAGCAACCTTCCCAAGCTTGCAATTCTTGAGTCGATGATAGAAAAATTACGACTATCCAAAGTGTCGAAAGCATGGCGCCTCACCGCCACCTACGTCCGATTGCCGCAACGGCCTGTTTGATTGATTTTTAAACAGATTCTTAATGGAATATAAAGCGCCGAGGAATGCAATTTCCGCTAATTCATGCGTGCTGCGAAAAGGTGAGCATTCAATTTGCCGACGCCCATTTGCGGATTGCTCATTTTCGGATTTACACCTGCGGATTTGTCGGCAGAATGGGAAGCGTTTTGCCGCAGTAGATCCGCAAACATAAGTCGAAAAAAGTAAGTCCACAAATGGACGTCCGCAATGAATGCTTGCCGTTTGGGAAAACCAAGCCTGACAACTAGGGTTGGGAATCGGGCTCGAAAAGTCGGGCTTTCGGGCCTTCGGGCTTTTCGGGCCTTTGAAAAAGTCGGGCTTTCGGGCCTTCGGGCCTTTCGGGCTTCTCAAAAAGTCGGGCTTTTCGGGCGTTCCGATATATTGAGCTGAATTTCGAAGATAAAGTCTGCGACTTGGCATGTGGTTTCGCTCTCTGAGGCTGTCGGACAACGAAAGCCAGGCAATCTTACGCTGCCAGAGGCCTTCAAAGTCTTACAATTAGAAGAATCAATCTTGGTGTCATTTTATTTGCCTCTGCTGAAGCCATCAGGCGGCTCTTTCGATTTCGGGCTTTTCGGGCCCTCAAAAGTCGGGCTTTCGGGCTATCGGGCTTTTCGGGCTTTAGAAAAAGTCGGGCTTTCGGGCCTTCGGGCTTTCGGGCTTTTCAAAAAAGTCGGGCTTAGCCCGATTTTTCGGGCTTCCGGCCCGCCCGATTCCCAACCCTACTGACAACGATAGGCTCAAATCACGCAGCAATGGATTCCCCATAATTGCGGTATTCTGGAAAGGCCTGCGGTTTCGCAAAGTAAACTTGGCAAAAGTGTTAGAAACAGAAAAAAATGAAAATGGATTTTGCTATTTCAGCTGTACCACATTCCTCGCATGCTGATTGGTAATTGAAGGTACCGTTATTTCACATGAAATGGAACACAAAAAGGCTTGTACCTGGAACAAGCTAGAAGCCGATTTCACTCTTCTTTTCAAAATGATTTCCGGAGCAGTCTGTCTTGCCGAAGATGTCCTAAGAAAAATGTTATTCACAATGAGAAAGTCTCGAGAGAAAAACTCAAAACTCAGAATTTCACCATAAGTCATTTTCCACTTCATCTCTTCCTCCGTGCGGCTCGATCGTCGTGCGCCTCCAAATGTGAGTTGCAGGCATTTCTTATTCAAGCGATATCTAGGCAGATCCGTTGCGTGTTGATGTGGATGTGGGTGCTGGCCGCCGTCGTGCCGTTCGGCTGCGCCCTCACGTGCTATCAGACGTCCATGAAAGAGGGACAAGTTTGCTGCAACTGCTAAATAAGAAAATGAAAACGTTCAGAGAAATTGCACTGAAGAATATGAAAAGGCTTGCGTCACCGTTGTTGACCTCAACCAGACGACTGGCAATTACGAGGTGATCTCTCGCCGTTGCGAAAGAGTCAAATCCTTGTGCGAGCCCGGTCGGACTGTAATGTTTGACTGCCTCATGCAGTGAGTGAAACTTTTTAGAAAAGTCCAGAACCATGGGAGGAGCATATGTTCTCGAAGTGCTGCTCGACGGACCTCTGCAACACGCATAGTGTCAGCGACATCTTACCGACGACGCCCTCCACGACCTCGACCACCAAGGCGACAACAACTTCCACGTTTGACTCTCGAAGCGAAAAAGAATAAAGCTACAGTACACCTTCGACCGAGCTGACAACCACGACCACGACGACGGAGAAGCCAGTGACTGAAGAGCCTCCAACAACGACCAAATCGACTGTGAAGACAAGTACTACGGTTAGTATCTCGGCAGAACTATAGAAGCTCGACAAACTCGAACAGAACTGCTGCATACGATTTGGCTAGATCCGGAAGAAGCTAGAAATTTTAAAATAAAAATCAAATAGCTACTTAAAATTGAATAATCGTTTGAGAGGTGAGCTTTCAGACGACGACAAAATCGGTGGAGACGGTGAAGCCTCCGCCACCTCCACCGCCACCCGAGAAGACAACGACCACAACGGTCAAGTCGACTGTGAAGACGACCACCACGGTGCCGACCACGACCACGACCAAGACGACTACAACAAAGCTACCTAAAACGACGACTTCGTCAACGACTCGGAAGCCCACAAAACCCGGCTCGATACCAACCAAAAAAGTACGTAAGGCGTCAATGTCTTTACATGAAAAGACATATAATCCGCGACTTTCAATATTGATAAATTTTTCTTCAAAGGAATAAATAAAGCACTTTCAGTCACCTTCCACAATAAAGACGGTGAAGCCTCCGATAGCGCCGCCACAGAATACGACGACGAGAAGGAAGCCGCCGAAAACACCTTCAACAACTGTAAAGCCGACGAGGAAGCCCAAGCCAACGGGAAGCGAAATTGTTTCTCTTTTTGATTATTTGACATTTTGAATCGTTTAGCAAACAAACAAAACGGATTCAAATGTGCCCGACACCGCCGGCACGACTCCCGGTCTTGTGGGAATGAGCTCGACGACGAGCAAATCAAATATTGCACCAAGCAAGGTTCGGATTGGTCAGCACTCAAAAAGAAGCCTGGACAGACAACCGAGGCGGAGGACGAAGAGACCTCGACGGTGAAGAAGAAGCGACCATCGAGGCGTCCGCCGCCGACGACCCAGACGACGCCGTCGACGACGAAGCCGGTGAAGGAGAAGCCCGATCCGTTCGGCGGCGAGGCGACGACGGACGACGCGTCGACGGAGGAGAAGAAGGGCGGCCCGCTGTGGATGGCGGTCACGGGCGGCCTCTTCGTGGCAACGGCCCTTGGCCTCCTCGCCTTCGATATTTTCATCCTCGTTCGAATCCGACCCTTTGCCTGATAAAGCATTGCAATCGTTCCGGTTGAAAATACGCACGCACTTTGCACTTTGGTGTGAGCAGCAATCATACTGCTCTTCTCACTCAAGTGCTAAAAGCGAATCTCAAAAAACCTTCACAAGACCCTCATTCCTTTCTTGTGGGCGCTTTTATCTCTGCGGTTGACTCTGCTGCCTCAACTAACACACCAGCTGCTTCTGTGGTTATCAAGGAGGATCTTGCTGCGCTCATGGGCTTCACCGTCGTTCATCTTTATCGTTTTCTCTCGATGCCAGACGAGATATTTGTCAAGTGGCTAGCCCGAGTCGGTCTTCTCTGGCGCTTACGAGTCTACGACTGTGGGACCGAAACGGCTAACTGTCTTTGATCAAAAAGTGACTTCACTCAAATCTGGCGCTGTGGCCATTACGGCACAGAGAAGACGTTCAACGAGGGCACCTTCTTCGAGACTTGTCCAACGTGTCTCTGAAGGACTTCTTCAATATCTCGAAATCGAAGAAGGAGTTAGGCTCGATCTCATCAAAACCCAACGCAAGTGGAGAAAGAAATTTGGCGGACCGAATACCTTCTATCATATTCTTGTTCAGATTGTTGAGCTGTATCCTTTACGCTGAATAAATATTGATGATCTTAAGATCGTCAATGGAAGCGGCTTTGGAGAAAACAAGAACGAACAATGTTTATTTTCAAGGCTAGAGGGGATAGAAGCGATTGAAGAGAATGCAGGCCACGATGATGAGGAAGGCTCCGCCGAAGGCCAAGGCGCAAATAAAGAAGTATGGGAAGTCCGGCTCCTTAGTCTGGATACTTTTGAGAAAGAGAGAACAATCTTGCCTGGTAGAAGAGCATGGTTCGCCCTCTAGGAGTCGTCGTCTCCGTGCTCGTGCTCGTCGTGAGGGTCGAAGTTGTCGCGGCTTCCTTCGGGGAGACTGCCACCGCCAGGTAGTTCTTCGCCGATTTAAAGCATGCATCCCTTGAACAGTTTTAATTTTCGAAAAAATGCTACGTGTGGTTGTAGTAGGTGACGTTAATGCCTCGCTGGCCGCACTCGAAGAAGTCCGTTTCGTCTTGGAAGTTGTCATGCCACTGCAAGGTATTTAAAAGAGAGCAAACAGACCTGGCAGAGGAAGGCCCAGTTGCAGACCTTCTGACCGCCGATCAGCGTCTCGCGGCACAAGACACGGATGCCTAACGTCTTCTCCTCCAGCCGAAACGCTACGAAACTGCCTAAACCCATTCTTGCGGGGAGTTTTTGTTCTAACATTCTGTCGGGTCATTGAAGGGCTGGCATTCGGGCTGCGAGCCGTTTTCAACGCTGCTTTTGAGCAGTCGGATTTTGGCTGAATATTTATTTGCAGGAAGAAAGAGGTCAGCGAACTAGAAATGAGAGAGCTGAGCTCAAGTTGTGTCGTGTTGTGATCGAAGCGAAGGAGAGCGACGACGACGTCTTCTCCCTTGGCCCCGGCGGCGAGGTGTGTGGCGCAGAAGGGAGTCGCCTCTACCGCGATCGCCAGAAAGTACTTCGTCAGATCTCGGCAAGAGTCTCTAAGAGGTTCTGTTGAAGAAGAAGTTCGAGCAACCCCCAAGGCGGAGTAGCGACAGTAATGCCGTGTCCGGTCTCCTCGCAAGAGTATTTGTCCAGGTTCGAAATCTGAAATTTCCGAATTGCGCACGAGTTTGTTGAAACCTGGCACATCTTTTTTGAAAATTCATTTTCTTGGCCGATAGAGAACTTCCTTTCGAAGGCTGTGAAGTCGCCTTGGAAGCCTAGAAATGCCCTTCTACTTCCTCATAAAGCTCACAATCGGTAGAAACATCGTCCGTCTCACAGTAGCGAAGGAAGTTCACAAGATCGATGTTCAGCTCTAAAAGGCACATCTTTCCAAAGGAGAAAGAGACCTTGTGCAGGATCGCTCTTCGTGACAGTCTCGTCTCTTTCATCAAAGAGGAAGTAGCTTTCTTTGGCATTTTTCGACAAGTTGCTCAGCATCCGAATTGCACAGGAGAATTCTGGGGTCATTTTTATAGCGAGGAAATCCTTTGTGTAAGCGTAACTCTTGTCTCTAAATGAGAAAAAAATGGTCGTGAGAGATTCCCGAACGTTTCTGGATAGGCGTGAATGTTGATACGACGTCCCTTCTTGCATGGAAAGGGTTCGCCGCCCATTATCTAAACGATTTGAATTTAAAGAAAGAATTAAACCTGGCAAAGAATCTCGGTCTCCTTTGTTTCCTGACTGATGAAGAGCTTCTTTCCGAAGTAAGCGAATTCGGCTTTGAAACCTGAGAAATGAATGGAAATAATTTTGATCCACATTCGGCCCCAGTGCTGCATCCATTTGGCGGGAAGTTCGTAAGGTTGAAGTTGGATAGTTTGCCTAAAATTTTGAGCACTTGCTTGTGGAAACCGAACAAACTTGGCGCGATAGGGCTTTTAATGTTCCAGTTGGCCAGATCAAGCACAAAGACGTCCATGTTCCAATTTCCTCCCATCGCTTCGTGGGCGAGGTGCGTGGCGCCGAAGGAAGCCGCTTCCACTCCGATTACGAGGAAATCCTTTGTATGCTCATAACAAGGGTCTCTGAAGCTTTTTATACAAGAAAAATCGGATTGATAACCCTTTAGGAACGGTGGCGAGACTGAACCCGTAGCTGGTCTCTTCACATGAGTACTCGTCAAGGTTTTTAATCTAAACGCTCTTTTAGCCCGTGTATTAATGATACCCGACAGAGTCTCGGAGACTCCTTGAGTTCCTTGTTGATGGAGAATCTCTTTCCGAAAACGGTGAACGCGGCATAGAAACCTAAATTTCCTTCTTGTTTTTCTCCTTTTTGCTTACAATCGGTTCCGCCGCCGCATCGCTGCAGTTTTATAAGCCGCGCTACGTTAAAGTCGGTGATCTTGTCTGAATGAAAAACTTGGGTCAAAAATGCGCAGCAAACATTGTGCTGAATCGCTCTTCATCCAAGTCTTCTCTATCATGTCGAAGAAGAAGTAGTCGGTGGTGGCGTTCTTCGAGAAATCTCCCAGCATCCGAAGACCGCAAGAAAATCCTTTGTCGACTCCGATTATTAGAGCGTTTTTCGAGGTGCTGCATATTTGCCATTTTGTTATTTTCCTGCAAAATCGTCCTACTCGTCAGGACTGAATGTGGCGTTGAAGCGGCGTCCCTCCTGGCATTTGAACGACTGAATGCCTTGTATCTGATGTTCGCTTCTTTTAAGAACGCACGACAATATCCAACCTCGCACATCCAATCAGAGTTTGCCGTCTTTTGAAGAGAAAGCCGCTTTCCGTAGAGATCGAGTGAAATGTTGTAGCCTGCATTCAAAAATACGCATGCAAAAACTTTTAGGGCATTCACTTCCACCGCTTGTTGTTACTCCAGGCTGCATAAGTTTTAGATCAGCGATTGTTTCTAAAATCATTTGTTTCACTTATGAGCCTAACTATGCGTGTTGACAAAATTCTTATCGCGTAGATCGAAGATAAAAAAGGCGGCATTGCCACTTTTCCTTTGGGAGCAAATTTGAGTCACAGCGTTATAAAGTTCTCGGCCCATGCCGATAACCAGCAAGTCCTTCGTGTAACCGTAACATTTGTCACTGAACAGTGTTGATCAGTTAAAAATCCGAACCTTTTTGGATAAGCGACTACTCGGAAGCGTTTCTCGTTGCCGCACGGCTGCTTTTTTCCCTCCGAAATCTGAAAGAAAATATTTTGGAGAATCTCCAGCGAATTTTACCTGGCAATACTTTGCAGCGTCTTTGGTCTCCTGACTGATTGTGAAATTAATTCCGCATGCAGTGAAGTTCAATGCAAAACCTAGAGAGTGTTTCTATGTTTTTTATTTACATCCTGCATCTGCATCGCACTTTGGCCAGTTGGGTTCGCCAATTTCGAAGTCGGGAATCGGTGCTGAATTTTCTGACTCGAAAAAGTTGAGAAAAAAAATTAAACCATCAGTATAATCAGCAAATTTCGCCTTTTCAGACGCGCGGTCCAATTTCACCACGGTCCAGTTGTAGTCGCGAGATTCTTTAGCCAACATAGCCAACAACTCGGCAACACAAAGCTTTTCGAAATGAAAGCCGATGACGAAAAAGTTGTTGGCGTAATCGCATTTAGGCGGCCTGCATGATATTTTGTGGATCAGTTAAAATTCGAACTCGGGCTTTTGATATCTAAGGTCGATGTAAAACCCTCGTGTGTTGCAGTCGAAAACTTCGGTATTATTTCCAAAGTCGTCACCAAGCTAACGTTTCATGATTTGTTATGCTTTCAGACTTACCTGGCAAAGGACCTCAAATCTTGCAAACTTTTTGTCGCTTGAATCGTAAAATAATTCTCGCATTCCAAATTTGTGTTGTCGGGCTATAATGAAATGAAAATAGCCTAAATTTTCTTTCTTCATGTCTGAGAAAGAAATTTGCATCCTGGGAGATTTGTGCTGGGATACGTGTGTAAATCAAGCAGTTCACATCCTCTTCTATTCTCGGTAAAATTCCAGTTGATTTCGAAACCCATAGGTTTGTCTGAAACCTTGAATTACAAGTTCTGTCAACCCACATTCGGGATAGTTCTTGACCTCCTCTACGTCAGGCATATATACAACCGCAAACTCGTAACCGCTCGGCACGTCCTTGATCATCTCGTCCACACATGGACGAGCCGCTTTGAATTGACTGGTGCGACTTAGAGCCTAGATCATTCCATTTGTTGTGACAAAGCCTCAACCTGTATCAGACAGCAGAGGTGGCAGAAGAGAAGAAGGAGGAAGAAGCGAAGCAAGGAGCTGTCGCGACGACGCATCGTTGGGCCTCGCCGCCGTCCACAGGCAGCAACTCGACAGAAATGAGCTTGAATGTCGGCATCGACTGAGAAGAGGAATTCGTGAGAATTTCTTTCGAATATTGCATGTCTGCAAGAACTTCTCTGGATGCCATCATCTCTCGAGAGCTGCTGATATGAGAGCTAGCCAAATTGCGCACCTGCTAACGGCGCACCGTGTCTTGAAACAGCGACAAGTATGAACCGGCGGTTGTGAACCGCGACATTTGTGAACCGCGACAGATTGTGAACCGGCAGTTGTGAACTGGACAAGTATGAACCGCATTTGCATGCAAATTTTATTCGGAAAGTTTATACTTCGGAGTTCATACGTCGCGGTCCATACTTGTCGCGGTTCACAACCGCCGGTTCATACTTGTCGCTGTATCCCGTGTCTTGCTGCGCCGTAAGGTTTGAAGTCCCTCACGGCCATTATCGTGAAAATTCGGCGTTCTGATCAAAGGGCATACAGATCATTGGGGCTTCACTCTTCAGGCGTTGCATTGCCTGACATCTTGGACTAACTTGTGAGCGAATTTGCAGGAATTAATGTCACAGAGACATACGACTGAATAGACATGCAGAAACAACCAACTAGAAACAAAACTTTATTCTCGTCTTCTAGGTGTAAATGGGAAAGAAGTAGATGAAGAGAACGCAGGCGAGGACGACGACGAAGAGAACGCCGAAGATGAGGCTGGCGATGAGGAAGCGGGGCGTGTTCGACTGATTCGTCTGCTTCTTCCTTTGCAGAGAAACAGGGCAACTTGCCTCGTTCAAAGGCGCCAAGTCGATCCTCTTCGACTTGCTCCTCGCGGCCGCCTCCTCCACCGAGACGACTACCGCCAGGTAGTTCCACGCCTTTGAGTAGCACACGTCTCTGGATGACTTTTTTCTCGAGAATGAGAAACGAACTTTTTGCCAAAGCCGACAACGTTGATGCCGTGCTGGCCACATGTGAACACGCCGAAGGTCGTCTCTAGGTCGTCATGCCACTGTACGAGCTTTTAAGGAGAGGAGGGTAGAAACCTGGCAGAAGAAAGGTCCAGTTGCAGACTTTCTGACCGGCGACCATCGTCTCGCGGCACGCCGCACGGATGCTCAAAGGCTGCCCGTTCAACGAGAACGAAGCGAAGCCACCCAAAACAGATGATTTCAATTTTCTAGGGGTCAAACATTTCGTGACGTTTTCGAATTTCTGGCATTCGGGCTGCCGGCCGCTTGCGCTGCCACTCCAAATTGGCTTGAGTGCGCCTGAGGTTCTTGCTTTGCCAACGAAATCAAGCCGAACTAGGCACGAGGGAGCTGAATTCGAGTTTGGCCGTGCTGAGGTCGAAGCGAAGAAGACCGACGACGTAGGCCGGCCTCTTGGCCTTGAGGCCGAGGTGCGTGGCGCAGAAGGAAGTCTCCACGATAATGACGAGGAAGTCCTTTGGTGGCTCCAGAGACGTTCTAAGCAAGTTATGTAAAGAAAGTGGGGTCCACCCTGGTGCGAAAGAAGCGAGACTGATGCCGCGTCCGGTTTCTTCGCATGGATACTTGTCCATATCGGATATCTAGAGCCTTGTACAGATGGTGCAGTATTTAACCTGGCAAAGCTTCCGAGCATTTTTCGTTTCCTGGCTGATAGAGAAGCTTCTTCCAAAAATTGTGAACTCAGCATTGAAGCCTGGAAGAAATTTCTTTGGAAGAAGGCCGAACATTCGTTTTTGTCGTTTGATCCACAGTCAAAGATTCTGAAGCTCGTAAGGTTGAGTCCATAAGTCTTGTCTAAAACGCTTCACCCATCGTAAAAAGCCAAACTTTGTGCCGGATCACAATTTATCGTAGTTTTGTTTATCACATTGAAGAGGTAACAGTCGGCATTGGCGTTTTCGCCGCTGGTCGCGGAAGAGGCTAGCAAAGACGCCAAGGCAATCTCTCTGGTCACTCTCACCACAAAGACGCCCCTTTCATATGCGGGGCCTCTGGGACATCCTCTGAGAGAACTTTTCCAAAAATTATTTGATAGACCCTTGTGAATAGTTGGCGATGCTAACATTGAGTCCTTCCGTGCACAAATATTGTTGTCCGCCCATAACCTGAATGAATTTTTAAATATTACCTCAAGGTACGGAGAACCTGGCAAAACTGCTCGTTATCGTTTGCCACCTGATTCATGAAGAACTTCTTTCCGAAAATCGTGAACTCGGCTTTGAAACCTAAAAAGGTTTAGTTTTCTTTTAAATGGCTGACATTTGTTTTTATCAATCGGACCACAATCGGAGGTTTCAAGCTTGGCGAGCTGGACGTCGGCAAATGGTTCTGAAACCGCTTTCCATAAAGAGTTTGCAAAACCTTTAGCCGAACTCCTTTTGACCAATATTGCATCATGAACGTCGAAGATGAAATCTTCCGTTGAGTTGTCAGTTGAATTGGCGATCCAGCCGGCCGCACACGATAGTTCCTTGCTTATGCCGATAATGAGACTAGTCTTCGTGGCATTATGACAATCCAATCTAAAGCAACTTTTGTTTGCTTGAAATGAGAATAACCTTTTCGCATAAGGAATTGTAAAATGCCTTCCACTTCTGCATGGAAAAGCCTTCTCATTCAAAATCTAAAACACTAGACATTTGAAAGTTTCTAGGCAGACCTGGCAAAGCGCGCCATCTCTATTTGCTTCCTGGTTGATGAAGAAATTTGTTTGAAAAACGGTAAAGTTGAATTTGAAGCCTGAGAATGGCCTTTTGGCTTCTATGTCCAAAGCAAACATTCTTTTTCGCCCTTGGAGCTGCAGTTGAGGTCCAAATATGCGCCCGCTTGGAAGCCGGGAATGTTGCCTAAAAGCAATTTTGATAGCTCTTCTTCAGTTTTCCGACTTTGAAACGTGGTTTGATTTTCGTTGTTTCCCTTCTTGACAGCCAGGTCCAAGCCTCTGACTGGAGCCTCGACCTCGATGGCCTTCAGGCAAGTCGACGTGTTCACCACACCGACCAACAAAAACTCCGGTCCGCAGCTCTCAGTTGCATTTCTAAGCAATTTGCATTAAATTGCTTGGTATTCGGTGCAAACGCTTCCAAAGAAGGAATGAAGAGGCCGCGCGTGTTGTTGGCGCAGTCGAAGAGGTCGCTGGTGTCGGTGAAATTGCCATTCTCCTGCTTCCTTAGTGTTTTTAGGAAGAGAGATACCTGGCATTCCATTGCAATCGACTTCTTGCTTGTTCCCAGCATAACACCTCGAAGAAGGCGCACTCCGAATTGTCGGTCCGCTGTGGAAATCGTCCAAAAGTAGCCTGAAAGGGCATCAAATGCAGACGCTTTGAACTCCATTTATTCAAAGTTCTTTCAGCATCTATGCCATTTGCATACATTCCAAGGATCCCTCCAGACGCTGTGAAATGCGTTGGCAGCCGCTGTCCGCCGCGTTCTTACTCTCGAATTCGTATTTGAACGCCGGATTTGGCTGTCCTGCAAGCTTTCTTTGTCTTAAGGAAGAAATGGGAGAGAGACTTTTCTCTTCAAGGATATCTGTGCTATTATCCGGGGCATTCGTGCTATTATCCGGGTAGAGAACGGTGAAGTCGTAGCCGTCCGTCGCGTTCATGAGCCGAGCAATGCAAGGGCTCACTTCGGGGTACGGCGTCTTGAACAGCTAGATAAGACAAAAAAAGTCGCGCGCCTCGTTGGCATCGCAAAAGTGGCCGCAGAGGAAGAGCAGCCAGAAGATGAAGACGGAGTCGAGGCGTAGCATCGTCGAGACTTCGCCGCCCGCCCCGCTGACCAACGTCCAGATGAATGAGGCTGATTGTGAGGATAATTTTGACGTCGCAGACATTCAAGACTCAATTCCAGACTGAATGGGAAACTTTGTCTAGTCATTTGTCTAGCAACTTCAGCAAGCTATTCAAAGATTTAGTTTTATTTCGCTCTTTTCGATTGAGAAGACAAGGCGGGAGTCGGATGGCAGTGAAGAAGAGCAGAACGATTGATCACCAAGATCAACAACAACTCTAAAAGACCTTTTGAATAGAGCCTCTTCCTTTCCTCTCTGCCCTTCTCACCTTCTGGGCAGCCTCTGACTGAATGAACACAAATGAACAGAGAAAACGGTTCTGTCCTGTAGTCCGTAGAGGGAATCAGCCGCATTGCCGGCATGAGCAATAAGGACGCCACCCACCACCGAAAGATTCCGGTTCTGAATGGATTTCGACTCTGCCACCGCCCTCGCCCATTTCTCGCATGCATGCGTCTGCGCGTGCGGGTGGCGGCCTTGGTGGTTCTGTTTTGTTGTTCTCTTTTGAGTGTCAGCGCTCTTCTGGAGGACTATTACTGCGGCACTGATGGCTTCTCCAAGTGGGTGTCATTTGTTATGACACAAAACTGCGACCAAGCTGGAAGTGAGTAATTTTTTCTTGAAGACACCTTTTAGTTAATGCGTGTTGTCGAGCTCATGACGTATGTTATTCGGCTTGTGCCTATGGAACAACACAATTCAGTTGTGATAGGGATTTTTGTGAGTGCATGCGAGTTCTGCCAGCAACCCAGTTCTGTCGGTGAGTCATCTCGAAGAACCAAGAAAGGGGTTCAGGACAGTGGTTCAAGCCGGTCAGTGTAACCTCGTTCAATGGCTCGGCCACAAATACTACTGCACCCCGATGCAAGTCAATGCTGTCAGTTTTGAGCACGGGTGACTTTTCATGAAGAATTTATTGATACCCGGAATGGCACAAGAGATCGTTGTTCGTTGTGACACTAGACTTCATCGAGTTCGCACTTCTTCCTCACTCGGCGCACATTTTTCGAGAAGTGAATCATTCGACGAACGGGCGTGTGTGAGAACCTGAGGTGACAACGTCTCATTTTGACAAGCCGACCCGCCGGGGAATTGGCAAGGGTTTGTTTCAAGACTTTTTCCAACGGGGTTGAAACAGCCGACTTCTTGCTTACCAGAAACTCCGATAGTCCGCGATGACTACAACGCTTTCGCACGATTTCGTGTTGTTCGTGAAAAGAAGCCCGTCACAGACTCCATCACGGCGACACGACCTGTTTTCCACTTTTTGTTTGAACAAGCCGCTTCACCTTGCTGGCATGGAATTGTAGAGCCTCTGAAACTCTTCGTCCTCTCTCAATCTTCTCCGGAAGTTCTCTTCTATCCTCTGAACTGCTGAAGGTTGTGGATATCGTCGCGTTGGACCGGCGACAATTGAAGCATCTCGAGCAGGGTTTGTCGCGTTGAAGAGCGAGCCGTTCTTCTGCAGCCAAATGTATTCTCAAAGATGAGGTTAACTCACGAATGTGAGAAATCGCATGTGCAAGGAGAAGTGGTCTCTCATCGGTACGTTGACGTGGTGGAAGCCGCGGTGGCTCCTGAAACAGTAGCAATATTTCTGCACGAAGCACCGAAAACAATGGCAATATCGCCGCAGACACAATCCTTACATATAATAAAGGCCGACCGTCTGTCGTCAGGAAGGTGGCCGAGTGGTTAGTAGGCTAGACTTTGACGACAGGGGTCTCGGGTTCGACTCCCTTCTCATCCTGGGACTTTTGCCCGTTTTAATAGTAAAGATGGAGTACTTCTGGGAAGTTTCTATGCACTCATAGAGCAGAGAGATGAGGGAGGGAATTGAATGGGTGTCCGCCGGAGGCGGACACTGGGCGCTTTTCAGCCTTTAGGGCTTCAGGCGATTCAGGCGATTCAGAGGCTTCAGGGGCTTCAGAGGCTAAAGTCGGTCGGCTGGCA
>JAQIXL010001577.1:0-17027 GCA_034700245.1 Poikilolaimus oxycercus
TTCTTCGAGGAGAACCTTCTCCGCCTCTGAGCCCCGACCCCTTCAATCCCCGACGAATAAAATCGCTTCCTCTACTCACTCATCTACACATTGAACATCTTGAAGGACTTGAAACAACTTTATCTTGAGGCTAGAGAATGGGGCGCTGCTTTGAAAAGCGGCTAGGGAGTGCACGTCGGCTAAAGGCAGTGCTTCGAGGGCGCAGGTCAAAAGAGGGAGAGTCTCGAGGGCAAAGTGGAGGGGGGAGATGCTCAGTGGCGCACCCAGTCTCCGCGGTGGATGGCCGGCGTGTCGCTTGCTCGTTTTCCCTTCGCCATGTGATAGGCCATGACAAGGACCTCGTCCGCGTTCCTCGTCACTTTTGCTTCCGAGTCGCCGCCACCCGACGGCGAGTTCTGTTCCGAGCTGAACTCTCTTGTCTCTTCTTCTCCAAGGACTCTCACCCCGAAGAGATGTCGGTGCTTCCCGTCGAGCGCGGGCTCAGCTCGTATTGGCGACGGACGTGATAGTCGCCGTAGCCTTGAGTACGGTAGGGAACCGGGGAGTTGGGGTCTCGCTTCGTCTGCACCTTCAGCTCGTCATAGTAACGACGATCTGCAACAGAAGAAATGAGAAGAGGGAAGAAGAAGCAGAGAGTGCTCGGTGCGGATTGAGGTGCTGAGTGCGTGTGGCGGGTCTTGCCTGCACTGAGAACCGCGTCCGAGTACTCGCTGTCGAAACGGGGCCGCGTACTCGTCGTCTGCGGGCTGAGGGCCTGTGTGCGGTGAGGGGGACGTTGAGACTCCCAGTAGGCCGTCGGCTCTTCGGAAGACGGACGGGGCGAGATCTCCTCGGAGGCGTAGCCCGCGTCGCCCGGCGCGCCCCAACGAGTGCCGTGAGAGGTGATCGAGTCTGCAAGGAAGCCTTTATCCTTCTGCGAGGAGAAGATGAGGAGAAGGAGTACAAGAAGTTGAGAGATCAAGCTACTTCGAGATACCACTCGGTCTCCTCGATTCGTAAGAGAGTCTGTGTCTCTGAGATGAGAACCCAGGAGAAGGGAGGGGAAAGGGAGAGGGAAGGGGAAGGACTACGAGTGCCGAAGACATCACAGAGAACCACGAGATGGCCATTCTCGTCGACGGCCACAGGCTCAAGGAAGGGATTCTGTAGACGGGAGAGGGCCGTGCAAACTTCGTTCACACGAACTCCCGCATAAGGAGCTCCACACGAGTAGCAAACTCGGTCTCGGACCTTCTCGGGCATCGAAGGGAGGAGAGGGGGCAACTCCACTTGCACTCCCACTTCTACGGAGGGTGAGGGCAGATCTGGCTGGGGACTGCGAGGGGACAAGGTGAGGGGAGGGGAGAGGAAGACGGAAGGCAGAGCGAGACTCTCCACTCCAGCTAGACACAGAGCCTCGAGGCAGACAGAGAGAGGAAGAAGGACGGCGTCGCCGCTCTCTCCCCTCAGTTGCACACTTTCTTCTTCCGAACCTTTGCGTTCGTATTTGGAGTATTTGTCGAAGTCGACGATGAGCGGAATCTCGGCGCGTTGCGGTGTCGGCGAGCGTGAGCGATCCGGAATGGAGAGCTTGCGCTTCTGGTGCGCCGGGCCTGCTCAAGGTTCTCGAGACGAAAAGACTCAAGATACCGTATCCAGCAGAGCGATGGGGCATCACCTCTCGCGGACTCGGCGGCACTTCCTCCACGATGGGCACCACCGGCTTCACAAACTTCGCTGGCGGCGTCTTCTTCTCGGCTAGAAGCAGAGTCTCTTGTTCAAGTGGAAGAGAGACTCACGTCTCTTGGCGGGCTCCGACGAAGGCGACCAGCCGACCATGCCAATGGCGTTCAGAGGCTCTTCCTTGATGTCACGGAAGGCGAGCTGAGCATCTCCAAGGCGCTCCAAGTGGTTGAAAGCGCTTGAAATGTATGGGATGGAGCGTCCATTCAACACCCAGCGTCCTCAAGAGAAAAGTTACAAGTGAATATCCCAGAAAGAACCTTCTACATCAAGATATTTGAGACGATTGGGCCCACGTCCGCGAATCACGGAGTCGATACGGAAGTACTTGATGTCATCGGTGTTGAGGCCGTGGTCGGGGATGGTGAGAGAGCCGAGACGCTCCATGGAAAGGATGTCAGGCCTGGAAGAGAAGGACGGGATGAGGAGGGAGATACTGAGAGAAGATGTTAGAGGGTAGAAGAAGGAAGAGAAAGAGAAGAAGAGGAAGAGGTGCAAGGGACTCACATCGTGCAAGGATTCGGCACTCGGTCGCCTTTTCGAGGAACGCCTTCCCCCTTTTGTAGGAGGAGAAAGTCGCCGCCCTTCTCCGCCTTCCCCTCTCCCTCTTCTACTCTGCCCTCGACCCGCAAACAGCGTCTAAATCCCCCAGGAAGAGTTCCACTAGATGGAGAGAGAGAGGGAGAGGGAGGGGAGTACGGTAGCAAACAGAGTTCCCTCGGAGACGAGGTGGGCTTGTAAGACGCTAAGACAATATTCTCGTGCACGATCGCGGGCTCTGATGTCTCGGAAGGGAAGTCGGGGAGGAAGAGGCGATGAGGAACTCGCGTCTTCTACATGACTGTGACCAAGTGTGGAGCGACGTTAGTTAAGGCGAGTCAACAGATGATTCGTTCGATGCGCGAGAGTGCCGTGAATGGAAGGAGGACTGGTCCTTACTGGGAGGAGTCCTCCCCTTCCTCTATTAGTGTCCTGCATTGTGGAGTCGCGTGCCGCGGCTTGCAGTTGCCCCAGCCGAGGTCGGAGGCCGCGACCTTCTAAGCACGTTTGCCGCGCGGCTTTGCTTTCCTCGTCCGGGAGTGAGGGAGAAAGAAGGGCGACCGCGCCCCGACTGTCGCCACTTCCACGACTCTCCAACCCACGTGAGACTTGTGTCTTGCAAACAAAGTAATACTTCTTTATTTCTTGCACCAAGCAAGACCTAGGCACCCGTTAGAAATAGGACGGAAAGTGATGAGGACTATCACCGACCGCGTATAACTGAGCAAGGAACAATTGCAAGACAAGAAACAGACTAGAAAGACTTATTAGTGCAAAGAAAAAAGAACAAAAGCAATAATTCTGGGCACTCTAATACCAGAAAGAAAGCATCTCGAGATTGGCCGCAATCGTGTTCTCTTGCGCCCGCAAGTAAGTTTCACGACGAACACGCTCCCAGATTTCTAGAATTCAAAGCAAATCTTCTCTTCAAAGAGAGACATACCGAATTTGGCAGTAACTTGGGAGGGTTGCACATCGTGGACACCAACAATTGCTCTGCCGATAGCCGTCGCTTCGTCGTCACCCAAGTTGTAGAGGACCAAGTCCTTTGCGAGCTGCATCATCTACACACCAAACATTGAGACACCTTTGAAGGCTTTACCTGATGAAGTGCCGTGAGTCGAATCACATCGGCTTGAAGGCGTGGCAAGACGGCTCCAGCCTCGAGCGCTTCACGGGGCATTGCATTCAGAGAATTGCGCAGGTTGTTCACGGCCGCGAGGAAAGTCTCATCCTTAAAAGTAAAAACATACTGAACGATAGGAGTATTCAGACCAATTCGACGAAGGTTCGTCGTGCCGGAAGAACAGCATAAACGACGGTCTCCATGTTGGGCGTGATGTTCTTCAAACTTTGTGAGATGCCGTTCAGAGCTTGACGACATTCGACGAGATCAGTGAAGGCGCTAAAGGATTCATTTCATACTAGGCATCACTTACGGAAGAAGACGTTCGAAGAAAGTGACAACTCCTTGATTGTATGGCGGAGTGATGAGCATTTCCTTAATCTTGTCACCAACTGATGACAATGATTCCAAGCACTTGAAGCGTGTGTTCATTGGCGCCTGAATGTCTTACGAGCCGAAAGAGATGCTTACTGCGCGAGTCGGAGCATTGGGGCGAATAATTTTCCTACTGATGTTCATATAGCGCAGGTGCAGAGAAATTGCTCTTCTTGCGACTTCTTCGGCTGGCATTGGTCCGGCGACGTTTTCCTTGGCCTTAAAATATAAATCTATTCAACAGAAGTCTCACAGGTTGTCGCTCCAGAACAAGTTTCTTGATGATGCGTGTATACCGAGGAGACTTCACGATTGGCGTTTGACATCTTGGGCAGAGAAGACGCTGATGACCGGCATTACGCAACTCCTTCGCCACTTTGTCCATGTACTAAAGGAGATGATCGACGACTACAACAAACCTCTGCCGCCAGAACATGTCCACATGGAAGCTGCAAGACACGCACGATACGGTTCTTCTTCGCCTCTTCGGGAAGCTCCACGAGACATGCCTCGTAGACCGAAGGCTTGCATATTCCGCAGACGTCTGCAATATAAATTGGAACTAAAAATCATCAACCTGGACATGGTTCAGCGCAGAGGCCGAGGCATTTGTGACCACAACGAAGGCTTTTCTCGCACGGCATATCACAGGCTTTCACGTTGCACACCTCGTAGCACCTTCAATCAACAATGTCACGATGAAAGGAAAGTAACAAACAATTTCTCGCAACGGCGATGAGGGCAAATGTTGTCACAAACCGAGGTGCAAAGGACACACGGCTCACTGCAATGTCTACCGAACTCCTGCAAAACTAGTACAACACAAGAATGTGAACCGTCTTCTTCTTGCTGTGGTTTCTGGTCATTGTGGGATCGATGCCACAAGCGAGATGATTGCAGATCGTGTCGCACATCACTTGGCAGGGTGGACAGGGAACTCCACATCTCGCAAGACAATTGTGACCGCATTGTCGACGACGACCGCACGTCTCTCCACACAGATGCTTCCTTCCATCTGGAAATCATCACGACTCATGCATACGGAATTTCAACCTTTGAAGCAGTCTCCGCATGAACGGGAGCAATTGTGTCCACACTTCAACTTCGTTCCACACATGCGACGGCAAAACTCTTGGGAAGCGCTCGTATGGCAAGCTGTTTCACTCTCATGGCCGCAACTGAAAATAATTCGTAACTTCAAGACCTTCTTCCTACCCTTCCATTGTGCGCTTCACGGAAATGACACATTGATATCCTTTCGGATCGACATGACAAGGAAGCTTCACCGAGTGTCCACATTTCAGAATTCTTTCGACGGACTGTAACATAAAGATTACACAAACAGGAGCACATTACCTCTTTGCACTCAAAGGTGCAAGTGTTGCCACATTTCTCAGCACAGCGATGTCCGCAAGGCAAGACTTGTTCGCATCGGAACGTGCACATCACATATCTTCTCAGAACGGGGTTCTGCCAAGAGCAGCATTCGAGAGTTCCCTTGTGCTGAGAGCAGTTTGCAAAATCGCATTCAACAGGCTAAAAGTGGTTGTAGAAAAAGTATACACAAACTTGTGTACAGATTGCTGTGCATTCTCGTCCACACTTCTCACGACACTGATGACCACATGAGAGGATCGCCTCGCAGTCCTTGTCACAGACGGCGTTCTTCGACTGAAATATGGCTTTCGCGTGCAACGAATGCAACTCGCCTTCCAGCACACCACATTCGCCTTGTGTCCACAGCTCAATTCTTCTTCCACAACCCGATTGCAAACGGCCTCACATGGCTAAAAACATTCAATATTTCAATAGGCGCAAACGAACTTCGGAACATCTCTTGCCACACTTGTGACGATGATCTGGATTGGCACAAACGCGCTGACAAGGTTCGTTGCATGGTTGAGAATTGTGGATTTCTTCCACTCGAGGATGACACTTCAGATTGCAACGATGACCACACTTCAAGTAACCGTCGCATTTCTCACGACAGCCACCTTCGGGAGACAGATCAGCGAAGTCTTGTGGATCCGAAACGTACTGAAAAAGCTACTTGAGAAAGGAACGCGCGTATCCATTGACATGTTGAGCCATATTTTAAAACAAGACAATTGGTATCTTGTCCCTGGATCACTCGACGCACCTGAACATTGCCGTGGGCTTGACATTTGATCGGCAGCGTGTACTCGATGAGCGCCTTCTCATTCAACGACTTTTTGATGCCGTCCCAGACGTTTTGGCCACGGTATTCACCGTGATCAGCGAGATAGTGTGCATTGCCAATCATGTAGAAGCCGTGCTGGGCTCGAGTGAGAGCGACACAAATGCGATTCTTCACCTAAAGACAACTTTACGAGGACTCATAACAGCAAAAAAACCTTGAGGAATCCGATGGTATCTTCATTAGACACGGAACGAACCAACGAGAGAATGACAATTCGGTTCTCCTGCAGGATTATGTTTACAACGACGAGCCAAACCTTTCCCTGATAGTTATCGACAGTTTCCACGACCATTTTAGTGTCTTCAGCAGTACTTCCGAACACGGACTTCACACACTGTCGAAGCTCTTCCACTTGCGCAGCATAAGTTCCGAGAATTGTGATCTAAAGCAAGATAATTCCGAACGAAACAAATCTGACCTGATCTTCCCTGTACTGTCCTTGCATGACGATATACTCTGCCAAACGAACAGCAAATTTGACCTATGGATGAAATGAAGATTAATTGACTTACATACCTCAAAGTCACATCGATGCGAGAGGCCAGAAATGGCCGTTTCGGGTTCTTCGTGAGCAAGGAAGAAAAGATTGGCACCCAATCCAGCCACGTCGGGATAGTTGAGCACCATCGGATGATCGACAACCCTAGAAAACCAACTTCTTCTAATCTAAAGAATGAAAAACCTTGGGTAGAAGTGAGGAATGACAATATTGGACGTTAGAGCGGGAAGCATGCGATGCTGCTGAGCTAGCGTTTGGAAAGGAACTCCATTGTGGACGAGACGCTCGAAGAGTGAGATCTCGAGTCCGTATTCACGCGCCAGTTCGAAGACAGCCGGATTTGGGCGCAGCTGCTCGTGATCTCCAATGAGTACGGCATGTTGAATAGTGGGAAGTAGACAGCCGAGAAGATGAGCTTCGAGCACTTCCGCTGCTTCTTCAACGATTAGGATCCGACTACCGAGTCCTTTGAGCAGTGGACGTGCTTTCGCGCAACCCGTTGTAGTTGCTCCGACGATCTGCAGACAACTAACCGTGAGAAATATCTACGAACCAGAGAATGACTGAGAACATTGCTGTCTTGCAAATCATAGGCTTCTCTCGTCGCATCACAGGTGGCCTTGTAGTCTTGAACAAGATTCGGCATAGCATTCTCCAACATGACCACGAGAGTATTCCTCCAGAACGTATAAAGCGCCCATCTACAAACAGGGTTATTTAGAAAAATGACACACCGGCGCATTGTTGGCAACTCTCGGATGTCTCGAATGTCCGCGACTTCCGCGGCTGTCAGAGGCTTCGTGTCAAGCACGCTAGATTCGATGTCGGACAAGGCATTGATGATGGCTGTGTCCACATTCGCTTGGATGTAATCCGTGCGATGACCGAACGGGTTGATCACTCGAATCGGAACACGCTTGCTTTTGTCCGAGAAGATAGCTCCCGAATTCGGGTTCATGTCCACGAACATGTCCCAGACTCCCGTTTCGTAGCGAAATTCGTCCTTGTTCTTTGACGACGGTCCCGCACTTTCTGTGTCTTTCACTGACTAAACAGGATTCATCAGATGAAGGAGAAAACAAGAGAGCTTACATTCAGGCGCTTCAGCAGTTCCTGAATGCCGGCCTCCTCTTCGTCACTCAAGGGATCGTCTGCACCGTTGGTGGGCTTCTGCTTCTTGTTCGCGTCATTTCCAAGCTGCAACCATAAGACCATCCTCGCTGAAACACACCTCTTCGAAGTCGCTATCACCAGAGTTGTCGGATCCTTCATCGTAGGCCTTCTCTTTGGTGGCTTGTCGACCGAACTTTTGATTCAGCAACCAACAAGCAAGACCTTCGTCCAGCTGAAACAGAACATGTGTTGAAAACAATTTTACCGAAAGAGGCAAGTCCTGAGAGTCGACGAGGGATTTCGTGAGATGTGTCAGCTGTGTGTGATGATTCAACGGCATAGCCTGCTTGATGATCTCAGCACATATAATTCTGTGACATGAAAAGATTTTAGGAAGACAAGTCACCTCTGATCCGCTTTGGCTACGGCCGTGACGGCAAGTCGCAAGGCTTTTGCCGCCTGCTCTCGGTTCTTGCGCTGATGATTCAACTCTCGGTCGATCTCATAGAGGTAGAATTCGTCTTTCCAAGCATCCACGGCATCTTTCTTGAGAGCGCGTCTTCTATAGAAAGAATAGAAATGAGGCAATGCATTCGTTCAAACCGAATCAAATCATCGCTTTCACATCGCGTTCCAATGCGAACAATTGTCGGACCCTGGTGTCGAATATAGCCGCGACAAATCTCATCATCGATCATTGCTCCAAGCTTTTCGAGAAACTGTAATCACTACGCATATCAACCCTTTTCCAATACCTGATCAAGCGCTTGATTAGTGTAGCAGACGACAAGAATCGGTTCAATCATTCCCCAACGAACTCGATTCTTCAACATCGCTCTCACCACTTCCACACCGATGAACGTCTTGCCTATAAAATATAACACGTTGTCCTTCAGCATGAAAAGCGTGCCTGTTCCAGGAGGTCCTTGAATGAGGGCGAGTTCGTTTGTCAACGCCATGCACAATGCCACACGTTGTGTTTCGTCGAGCTTCGGATCGCGAAATCTCTCAAGCAAGCTTGACGCCTTCAAGATCAAGTGGTGAAGTCGTAAACGACAAACGAACCTCATATTCCGTGTCTTCGATGAGGATTTTCTTCAAGGCGTTAGCATCGGCAACCCTTGGGCGAACACGCAGTTTATCCAAAGACGGTAAGCTACTCTCGGCGGAAACAAAGCTATCATCATCACTCGAGGAAGACGATGATGGATTGTCCAAGCCGAGGGCACTAACAACGCTCTTCATTTTCTGCTTGAGAGCACGCTGTTCAGCTTTCTTCTGCATTGAGAGAGTACAATATAATAACAGATAAGTAACCTCCTGCAATCGTGCATTCTTCTGTTTGCGACGCGCTTCTTCGTCAGCTGCTTTGGCATCATCATCATCACTGTTTTCATCGTAGTCCCGCATATATCGAGGCAGATGGATGTTAGTCTCCATTTTGACCAGGTACCGCGAAAGTGGCAATGTACGATAATTCATGGTCTAAAGCATCGATTTTGTTGTTATATGAGACACATCTACCTGAAGAGTACTGAGCACGTGCTGATAGGCTTCGAGGTAGCAACTCGGCTCAACCATCGTGTAGTACTTGTTGCGCTGGATACGTTCATCATCATCATCAATAGCAAGACCAATTCGACCGTTCTGTAACCAAGCTCGACCTAAACGAAACAAGAAACTCACTCCAATGAACTCATCGTCGCTCCTTTCAACAACGACGGCAATGATGATCTCCTTTTTAAATCCATCTGAGGAGAGGCACGCCATTTGACCAAAGCGAAGATTGCGTCCCCAGATGCTCGTCGGCAACGTCGGTTTCTTAAAAAAAAAACCGAATTATCCATTGAGAAGCAGACTTACAGCAAATGTGGCATATCGAAATGGTAGACCGATGTTCTTTCGCACTTGAATACCTCCGAAGCTGACATCGCGGAAAACGATCAAATCGGATGAGGGAAAGTCGGCGTCCTTGGACGTTGTGCCTCGGCCAGAGGTACCGTTAATCATATACAGGGCGAGACCATCGCGCAAAGGACTGATCTTAAAACATCGAATTTTCACGATAGCTGATCACGAACCAAATCTTCTCGAAGAAGCCTGAACTGGACATCCAAGTAGTGATCAACGGACTCGTACGCTCCGTCCACGACATTCCTTCGGAGATAAGGCTTCTCTGAAACTGGTGTTATAAATTGCAAAGTTCACACCTGTGGCAACAATGTCCTTATAGACGGGTCTCACGGAGATCTCACGAAAGTCGCATGGAGGTTGAACACTTTCACTATTCACCCATATCGGACGATATCTTAACAATGTTGACTTTCGAAAAGTTCTCACTCTTCCAATGGCTGCACCGTCTTCTTGGGCACTGCCACTGCCATGCTCGTACTAGGGCGATCACCACGCGGCTCGGCACGATGAATTCCGTTCGACATCGAACGAGAAGAGCTGGGCTGCACATGCTCGAAGCCCGGCGGTGCCTAGTAGTCAAATGATTATTGTTCATATTTACACCTTACCTCGACATCGATCTGAGGGATATCCTTTCTTGGCTCACTTGGAAGTTCAACAGAAGGTCCGGGAATTCCGTTCTAGACTCCAACGAATAAAAGAACGTTCATGAAATCATACCTTGATGACCGTTGCCTGACTTTCAATACGCACGTATTCATCTCTTGGAACAAGAGACCAGAAAGGTGACGGAATGGACTGCAGGAGTTCATAAAATTCTCGTGCCGTATCCTCCTAGAAAAAAAATGCTTCGTACACGAAAATCGTGCTTACGAAAACGTCCGACTGAAGTCCATTTAATCTCGCATTGTACAGGAATTGGATGCAGTCAACTAAGCAGTCGTATGTCGAAGAAGTCCAAGCGTCTCGAGAATAAACAGCCTCCTCAACACAAGATCGAACGACCAAGTCGAAAAATCTGAAAGAAGTCATGCGAAATGTATCCAACGCCGTACTTCGACGTCAGAGTCCTTTCGAGCAGAGAAGATACTTGTCTCTCAAGATCTGGAAGTCTCGTGCGTGTCACTTGGGCAACGAGATGAAACAGCTTCGCGTTATCCCTCGCCGAATCGAACGGATTTTCAAGACGACGATGAAGATAGATTCCATCCACCTCGACCAACTGAAACATATAATAATGGAAATGAATTGTGTGTCGCTTACCATGACTGAGCGTTCGGGATCAGGTTCATCGCGAAAATTGATACACGCGTCCTCGACGGCCTCCACTTCCAGAAGCATCGATGCCCATTGATGGCTAACCGAGCTGGTAGCCTTCGAAGTACTCCAGCTCTCCGATTCCACAGGTTTTATGCCTTGGTCATGAAAGCTGCTGCGGTTGAAAACACTAATAGATGCTAACCTCGACTGGCCATTAAGCATTTGCCGCTCCGGCAGAGTAATCTGTCGAGAACCAGATCCATCGCTGAGCAGAGGAAACCTTGCCGCGCTGTACCAGCAAATGTTTTATATTTTAAGAAAGTTACCTGTCAGGGGAATATTTATCGGTCTCACTCTCAACAATGTACTTGTGGAACTCTTCAATCCACTCACGAAGACTGTCGTTATCACCGGAGCTGGCCATCTCGACAATCTATTCACACAATTCAGAATTAGCAAGAATTTTGAGCAAACCTCGTTGCCAAGGATGCGAAACATGAAAGCGTATTCCTGATAGTTACTGGAGATGGCTTCGAAGTCACCGTCTAAAGGGACACCTTGATAAAGGAACAGAATGAACGAACTTCGACCACTATCATCAACGATCACAATGACAGGCAACGATCGGCCTTCACGGCACCATCGAGCGAGCTCAGTGTAGATGTGTTGCTCCGCCTGAAACATCTTCATTCGTTGAGACTCATGCAAAACCTCAGTGAGTCTGTTCGTGTACAGCATAGGGCAGAGCGTTTCACTTTGCAGAGACAAAATGTCTTTGGCAAGTTCATACAGCAGATGAATGAACTTTCTGAAAAACCATGGACATGTAAAAACAAAAGCGAACGAACCTGACTTGAGCATCTGTGCATGCCTGTGTTATGGAACCGAATTTGACCGTGAACCACGGCCTTCTCTCTTCCTCATCCATTTTCACCCTAAACAGCTTCGATAACAACTCTTTTCGCGATCAAAAGCATCACTTTACGAAAAGAAGTCGCGCCAACAAAGAGGAAGATAGTAATGCGGTTCTATGGATGTTTTCAAGCGTCACAGCTGGCGAAATACGACGACACAAACGTATAGCGCGCAACCTGATCAAATCTTTCTACGGCCTGTTTGAACAAATAAAATGAGCCTCTGGATGCAATTCGTTCACGAGTATTGCCATACAATCGAAAGTGCATTAATAGTTGGAATCGAAGTTCGAAAAATGCACAAAACTATTCAGTGTAAAGCAATGATTTGAACAATAAAGCGATGAAACAGTCGAAAATCACAGAACCAATGGTTAGACTCTGAAGAAATGCCCGGCAAGAAAGCGTCAATCATTTCCTCTCAGGGAAGCCCTGCTCACGACTGATTGTGAAAGCCAAAAAAAAGCGTGGACGCCGCACCGAACCACATGCCCAACCGCTTGCAACAAAAGCGCATCGCAATTGTGAAATATCGAAGCAAGGAAAATTTGGGCTGGCCAATTATCCGCGCTAAAAAGCGCGCGTGCGATTATTTCGAAATGCAAGAAGCGGATACTTTCTTTTGCTTTGGGCTGTTTAGAGGGAGACAAGCTTGTCTTGCAAGAGTGACAAGTGCAGAATTGTGTTCGGAAGCAGAATTCTTTCGAAGGAACGCCTGACATTCAATGTCATTTAGTGAAAAGTGGAAGTTGTATGCATAACTGCGATCTCATTTAGTAGATCGAGATTCTCGATAAGCGGTGACGATGGCCGGCTACGGAGTGAGTCGCGAGCAGCTTGTCGACCTCATGAAGAACAGGCAAGACTCCTCCCTCCCTTTCACTTCTCTTTGTCAGCGATGAAACGTCGAAGTCGAAGCTGGACGAGTTGGGCGGAGTGAATCGTCTCTGCGAACTCCTCGGAACAGACGCGGCTGTCGTGCGTCCTTCTCCCCTCTTCCACTCTCTCCCAGGGCCTCGACACAAACGACGTCGATCTGCAGTGTCGTCGTGAGACATTCGGCGTGAATGAGATTCCTCCGGCGAAGAAGAGAGGCTTCTTCTACTTCTGCTGGCAGGCCGTCAAGGTCTACCGTATCCGAGAGAACAATTCCTCCTTCTAGGACTTGATGATTGTGATGTTGGTGGTGTGCGCTCTTGTTTCCATCGGACTCGCCATCTACCATGTGGTGACGCAGTCGGGTAAAGAGACGGGCGGCGACTCGTCCGAGGCGTCGGCGTCGTGGATCGAGGGAGTGGCCATCCTCGTCTCCGTCCTCGTCGTCGTCCTTGTGACGGCCTTCAACAACTGGAGACAGGAGAGACTCCTTCGAGGTCTTCTCCCCTTCTCGAAGAAGAAGAGGGAATTCAGGTCTGCAGCAACGAGTGGAGGATGCCGTGCTCGTGGATGTTATCCGTGACGGCGAATCCACTCAGATCGGCGTCGCTGATCTCCTCGTCGGCGACGTCGCCCACATTAAATACGGTAGCTGGGTGTGAAAGCTTTGAAGGAGTCTCAGGTGACATGCTCCCCGCGGACGGAGTGCTGCTCGCATCCAACGATCTGAAGATGGACGAGTCGTCGTTGACGGGAGAGTCGGATCTCGTGAAGAAGAGTCCCACGGCGGACCCGATGCTCTTCTCGGGCACTCAGGTCTCTCTTCTCTCCCTCGAAGGAGTCTTCAGGTGATGGAGGGCAGCGGCAAGATGCTCGTCACGGCTGTGGGCGAGCACTCGCGACAGGGCGCCATTCTCATGTTGCTTCGAGAGGCCGGCGAAGGAGGAGATGAGAAGCCGGCGAAGAAGCGCGAAGAAGGCATGAAGAAGACTCGGGGAAAAGAATTGTTCTAGGCTCTGTAGAGCCGGGTGAGGACGAGGCTCTGCTCGCTGTTGATCGCGGAGAAGAAAAGACTAAAAAGAAGAAGAAAGAGGGGAAGTCGAAAGGCGTCCTCAAGGAGAAGTTGGAGCGTCTTACGGTGCAGATCGGCGCTGCCGGTTCCCCTCCCCCTTCCTTCTCACTCTCTTGAGGCTCCTTCGCGGCGGGATGCACGGTGCTGCTCCTCGTCTTGCGCTTCGTCCTCGTCACTTACGCATTCAAGGAGGAACCCGCGAATCTCGATCATCTCCAGGTTGAAGGACCTTGTCACGTCGACAGCTCAGAGTTTCTTCTCCTTCCTCATCATAGGCGTGACGGTGTTCGTGGTGGCGGTCCCCGAGGGATTGCCCCTCGCCGTCGGACTCGCTCTCGCCTATTCCGTCAAGAAGGTCCTCTCCCTTCTCCCTCCCTCAATTCTCTTCAGATGTTGAAGGACAACAATCTGGTGCGACACCTCGACGCGTGCGAGACGATGGGCTCGGCGACGGCCATCTGCACGGACAAGACCGGCACTCTCACCACGAATCGAATGACCGTCGTTCAGTGCTTCCTCAATGGTTTCCTTCTCTTTCTTCTCGTCCACCTTCTCAGGACAATTCTGCCAAGACCTCAAGAAGTTCTCGGTGCAGGACGAGAAGACCGCCGAGCTTCTCGCCGAGGGCATCTCCATTAACAGCTCTTACGCCTCTCAAGTATTCCTCTTCCTTGAAGGAAAAGCCATTGAAGGTCTTGCCACCGGGAGAAGGCGAGCTTCAGCCCACTCAGATAGGCAACAAGACCGAGTGCGCGCTTCTCGGCTTCGTCACCACTCTCGGGGGTCGCTCCTACAGTCGCATCCGCGAGTTGCATCCCGAGCATTCATTCTTCAAAGTCTCCCTTTTGTGCATACAGTACTTCTTTAAGGTGTACACTTTCAACTCTGTTCGAAAGAGTATGACGACGGTGCTGCGTGTGTCGGAGAAGAAGTTCCGTCTCTACACCAAAGGAGCCTCCGAGATCCTCCTCAACAAGTCTCTCTTCTCTTCTCCTTTGAGAGTCTAAAGATGCTCGTGGATTCTCGGTGAAGGCGGTCGTTGCGAGGAGTTCAAGGAAGAGGCGCGGACGATGCTCGTCAAGTCCGTGGTGGAGCCGATGGCGGCACGAGGACTACGCACCATCTGCCTCGCTTACAAAGACTTCGAGAGGGACAGGAAGGAACCGAATCAAGTAAGACCAAGTTGGAGAAGAAAGGAAGATTGAAGGCGGAACTCTTGGAAAGCATCGACTGGGAAGATGAGGCGAAGATCGTGAGCGGACTCACGGTGATTGGTCTTGTCGGCATCCAGGATCCATTGCGAGATGGTGAGAGGGGGGGAGAGAGGAAGAAGAAGAAGGAGAGTTCAGAGGTGCCCGAGGCGATTGCCAAATGTCAGCGAGCGGGCATCACCGTGCGCATGGTGACAGGCGACAATCTGGACACGGCGCTCGCCATCGGACGCGCGAGTGGCATCATCGACGACGACGACGACTTCCTCGCCCTCGAAGGAAAGGAGTTCAATGCCTTGTGAGAGTCTTTTCTCTCGAAGAGAAGAGGACAGGATCCGAGATGCGAATGGCGAAGTGAGTCAAGAGAAGATGGATCAAGTCTGGCCTCGACTTCGTGTGCTCGCTCGTGCTCAGCCTGATGACAAGTACAATCTCGTCAGGGTATGACATACTCAAGGGAGAAGTGTGCAGGGAATCATGGAGAGTCGTCTCACTGAGACACGTGAGGTGGTCGCCGTCACGGGCGACGGCACCAACGACGGACCCGCGCTGAGGGCTGCCAACGTCGGATTCGCTATGGTATCCTTGAATGAGACGTTGAAGGTCTCAGGGAGTGGCGGGCACCGAAGTAGCCAAGGCAGCATCCGACATCGTGAGTCGAGAGGATTCTTTCCTAGGGGAGAAGAAGTTTAGATTCTCACGGACGACAACTTCACTTCCATTGTGAAGGCTGTCATTTGGGGAAGGAACGTCTACGACTCCATCGCCAAGTTCGTCCAGTTCCAGGTGAGGAGATGTTCCGAGAGAATCTCTCTCCAGCTCACGGTCAACATAGTCGCCGTGATCGTCGCCTTCAGTGGGGCTTGTTTCATCCAGGACACACCTCTCAAGGTCTCGCACTCTCTCCTTCTCATCCCCCATTCTTCTATCCTTCAGGCGGTACAGATGCTCTGGGTGAATCTGATCATGGACTCGCTCGCTTCTCTCGCTCTCGCCACTGAACCGCCATCCGAAGTCCGAGAAGTGTCGTAAGAGAAAATGTGGCAGGACTTGCTGCATCGCAAGCCGTATGGACGGACGTCGCCCATCATCTCGAAGACCATGATGAGGAACATCCTCGGTCACACCCTCTACCAACTAGTCATTCTCTTCGTTCTTCTCTTCTTCGGTATTTCTTCTGTCTCCATTGAAGGTCCTCGCAGGAGAGAAGATATTGAGCTTGAAATCGGGAAGGGGCGCCGAGCCACACGACCCTCCCTCGGAGCACTTCACCCTCGTCTTCAACACCTTCGTCATGATGACTCTCTTCAACGAAATCAATTGTCGACGCATCCACGGAGAGCGCAATGTCTTCAAGGCATCCTTTCTTCTCTTCTCATTTTGTGCTTGACAGGGAATCCACCGTAACCCGCTCTTCTACCTCATCTGGATTGGCACAATGGCCCTCCAAGTGAGATTCCATTCCGACGAAGGGACTTTTGAGGTGGTTCTCGTGGAGTTCGGTGGCAACTGGTTCCGCACGAAGCCCCTGAGATGGGATCGCTGGCTCTTCAGTCTCGGCGTCGGCCTCGGAACTCTTCTCTGGGGACAGGTCCAACAAATCCTTCTCCTTCAACAAGAAGGTGGTGGCGACAGTGCCGTCCGAGTGGCTGCCCGCCGCGCTCACCGTCGGAAGCTCGGAGGGCGGCGCCTACAGTCGACGTCTGGCAGGAGCCTTCAGCGATGAGACGGGTCGTCTACGCGAGCCACCTCTTCTTTGGTTTCCCTTCTCGCCACCGCCTCCGCAGGTCTTTGGACGTCACCGAAAACCGTTTCACGCTTCAGGAGCGGGTGCTCGTCTTCACGGAAGCTGGAGCAGAAAGGAGGGGTCAGATTGGTGACCGCGAGACGACGACTCGACTGCGCGCGGCCGCCAAACGCTTCCAGCTCTCGGTCAATGAGGACGCCTCCACCTCCTTCCAAGTCTAGTCTCACACCTTCTCTTCCTTCTATCCACATATAAAGCAACTTCTTTATTATGTTGCCCTCACAAAGGTAAAACGAACTGAAGATGTTCAAAATGTCAGACTACTCACAGAGTTCAAGTTGAATCTTAGTACAAGTAGTAGATCAGTCGATGGGTACAACGGGTCTGGGAGAGACGGGCAGTCGTGTGGCTTCTCGCTCTTCATCTTCTTCTTCCCA
>JAQIXL010001578.1:0-17025 GCA_034700245.1 Poikilolaimus oxycercus
GTCCAGGCACGGTGCGGGCAAATTCTACCGCCGATCCGTCCTTCCCGCACGTGTCTAACGCTTCTTTCTCCTTTCTTCCAAACCAAGCGCCGTGCTCTGTTCAACGGGAAATTCAACCGAGGAACCACCGAATGACCAATTCGATCACGCGGGTAACAAGAGAGATTCTTGAGCCAAATGCAAAAGGTGTGCTCCTCGAGCAACGAACCGCTCACTTTCAGTGCCAACTGGCCAAACCACTTCAGAAATCAAAGAATACGTGCTCCGTGAGCTGCGAATCAATGAAATAAAGCAAGGAGAATCGTGAATCAATGCGAAAACACGACGAAAACAACGAATCTCGTAGAAGACGAGATCCAATCAATTTGGCTCAGCCCCCATGTAATCTCAAAAGAGTGAGATCTAGCTTGAGTGTCCTTAGCGGTACGATTCCGCCAGCGCAGAGGATCCACGGGTTCCCCCAAGGTGCAACAACACAAAGAACGAAAAGCTGCCTTTATCTGAGGCTTCACACTGAAGAACCAGGCAATGCGTCTCTACCAAAGAGAACCAACAAGGCAACCACAAGATGAGCCTCTATCAAAGAAGACTCTAAACACGACCAAACAATGAGCTGCCCCCAAAGCAGACTCTACAAACAAACCGCACAACGAGTCTCGCCCAACAAGACTGACACAAATGCAAAAACGCAAGCAACGACACTAAATGAAGTACAACAACAGAGCGGAAAGCGGAGCAATGTAGCAAGCTACATTACACGAGTTCAAGCCGGATTTCGTCTTCCCTTTAAATCTTCCCGGAGCCATTTGTACTGTCGAGCAATTTGTGCCGAACCGTAGTGCTTGAAGTAGTAGAACTCCGTGGAGAAGCTAATGAAGTGAACCTTATCGATATCAAAACTGAAGCACTTCTTCACAAAAGTTGAAACCAGAGACAACCTGTAGAAGTGATTGTCTGTCGTGTTCGGCATCGTGTATCGGTTGACAAAGTGCGAGAAATTGTAGGCGGCCTCGTGATTTCCTGGTACGACCATGTATGGAATGGTGGATGAAATCGGCTCTATCTGACGACCGAACTCATCGCCTCTTGCACCGTTTTCCTAAAATGTAAAGTGTTGATGATGCGATTTTTGATTTTAGACACCTTGTGCAGATCGTAAGCTATGTCGCCAATGTGAAAGACAACGTCGAAGTCGCCACGCAATGCACCTGTTTGCAATCTTCCAAGCGATCTTGCATTTTTCGTCCCCAAATCGCCGTAAATCTTGAAACTTATGTATTATTGGCAGATGTTCTCACGGCATAGATGAAGCCACCCTCTGGTCTTGGATTCAGGGCGGTGAACCTGAAGACCGAACTCCAGCCATACTCGCTCCCAACGCGATAGACTAAACTTTCTTTTTCGTAGCAAGAAACATGCAGTAGGTTGTTCCGGACTTGAGATTGGTGAGAGTCACGCGTGAGACGTAACGTTTAGTGTGAAGCTTCCCTCCATCAATGAAAAGCGACACGTTTCCTTTCGTTAAATATCTGAGCGCATTCGGGTGGCTTCCATAGATGACGATCGCATCGATACAGTCGGAAAATGTGAGCCATGTGACGAACATTGTGCTCGGGTGACCTGGAACTTGAAGGACAATTGCCTGTTGGATGCTTGCTGTTTCATTGTGGAATAAAGTAAAAAAAAGGCCATTTTGCCAAAAAGAAATAAAAAAAACAATCACCGGCGTAGGAAAGATGAACTTGCTCAGGCTTAGGATTCAACGGACCGTGGTTGGTGTCGTTCCGCAGTTTCCAGTCCGGAACACGATTGCCAGGAAGAAAGTTACGCTCAGCATTGGTTAGTACAAACAGGAATAGCATCACTTGAAGAGTCATGCTTAGAAAGGAACACGCTGCCCGTGGGACGAGATGAATAAGTTAAAGTGGCATAAAGTGATAAAAGTGATAAAGTTATAAAGTTAAAGTGATAAAAATGACACAAAGGACTGACGAGACACGAGAATTTCAATCACCATCAAGGTGAATCCTTGTGGAGCATTGAGGTTTTATGAAAGGCCACATTCGTGTCACATGTGTTCGTGTCTGCTGTTTGACTGCGAAAATGTGAAAAGTTCAGACGAGACTTGACGGCATTTCTAGCTGTCCGTTGCGCCAAGGACCGTTTGTGCATTTTTCTTCGAACATACTCTTTCCGAGTCTGAGGGACAACAAAACAGAGGCTCTAAAAATTTTGTCGCGTTTTATTTCAATGGCATTTCAGCTCATAGATGCACCGATATTGGTCGCAAAAGTATTCAGGGGATTCTTGTTCCATACTTCTTCAGACGCTCTTCGTCTTGAACTCCATACGGTCCATGGACGTTTTTGACAAGCCAGAAATCGTCTTCGATAGCGTCCTAAAGGCTATCGAAGACGATGGGCGAAGAAAGATCTTCAGACATTGCCGGCTGCCGTTTGCTGAATATGGATATGCGTTTCGTTGAAGACGTGCATGGTGGAGAAGCCGTAGTTGGTGGAGCTAAAAGTATGCAGTCGAACAAAATTTCGAAAAAATTTACCGCACTGCGCTCCATGGAGGCGGGTCACTAACAAAATCGTGTGTATTTTCAGAGCAGCCCTGAAAAGTTAGTGAGCCCACCAAAACATTACCGCAGCTCCGGTCACGATATGGACGGGTGCTGGTGGATCGATGTATGGAGAGTTCGTGCCGTTGAAGATCTGTACGAGGCAAGTCAAGCTTCCACTCTTTTACCGTTCGATTATACAGCGGCCACATCCGCTCGTACGGATGCATGTGAGCCCAAATGGCAAGGTCGACACCGTTTTCGTAAAACAGCTGTTCAAGAGCATATGGATGAAGCGTACTCAGCAAGCCGGTTCGAACCTGAACAATGTTCCCTTCTTGTTGAGACTAACAACGCTGTCCAGTTTTTCACAAAATCCACGGCTGTTCGAGCAATACATCGGTCGATGACCCATTGTGATTATCCAAGGGACTGCCTTTCGATTCTCATTGGCTTTCTGAAGTGTTTTTAATGTTTCGGAATTCACCTTCAAATCTTGTTTTAGCCACTCGAATTGACGACCGATTTGTTCGCATCCGTATTGTTCGTAAAAGTAGTAGAATTCGGTCGAGATGGCAACGAAATGAACCTTGTCGATGTCAAAGCTGAAAGGCTGTCAGACGAAACCCAATGAACCTGTAGAAGAGGTTGTCGCTTGTACCGGGCATTGTGTATCTGTTCACGAAATGCGAAAAGTTGTAGGCTTCTTCGTGATTGCCCACCACGGTCATGTATGGAACATATGCCGCAATGGGCTCGATCTGGCGATTGAACTCATCGCCTCGCCTCCCGTTCTCCTGATGCGTGTCATTTTAGGAAGGCCCTACCTCATACATGTCGTAGGCGAAATCGCCAATGTGAAGGACGATGTCGAAGTCACCACGCAATGCACCTGTTTGCAGTCTTCCAAGCGATCTTGCGTTTTGCGTGCCCAAATCGCCATAAATCTTGGAACGTATCACGGACAGGTTTTCTCACGGCATATTTGAAGCCACCCTCTTCTCTCGGATTCAGGGCCGTAAAGCTGAAGACAGAACTCCATCCATTCTCGCTCCCAACGCGATAGACTGAAAACTGTTGATCTGTCATCAACTCACAATAGCTTGTTCCAGGCATAAGATTTTTCAATGTCACCCTCGAAATGAAACGTCGAGTCCTTTGTTCTCCGCCATCAACAAAGAGTGAAACATTTCCATTCGCCGAAAGATTGAGGTTCCTCGGCGTGTCGCCAAACTCGATGATTGCGTCGAGGCTGTCAGTAAAGGTTAACCAAGTCACATGCAGCGTATTCGGATCGCCTAAAGTTTATTCAGTCTAGAGTTTATTCATCTTTCCTACGCCAGTAAAATGTTTCTTCCTTGTTGAAAAAACTCACCGCCATAAGAGAGATGAACTTGTTCCGGTTGTGGAAAGAGTGGACCCCGGTTGATGTCATTCAGCGCCTTCCACTCGGGGATGCGGTCAGGGGGGAGAAAGTTACCGAGGTAGCAATAAGAAGGAGCAATATTCTGAAGGCCATTCGGAAAAGAAGGAATAAAGAACAAGCCAAGAATGAGAAAGGCAGCAGAATGAAAATGACAGAGAGCCCGCCGAACCCCTGAAATAGCAACCATGAGTTAGCAACCATTGTCAGATTTTCAGCTTTGGTGAAAGGCGGCGCTTTGACTACAAAAAAAAGCGGAGATATTTTCGGTAACCATGTCACTGAAGTTTTGATTTTTCGGGCATCTTCTTTTGCAAGAGTTGCATAGAGGGCAATAATGTTCACAGCGAACGAGCAGCAAAGAGAATCCGACAGGTTTGCATTCGCTGTTAGCCTCGCCATTGTCCTTGACGTTAAGGCGACGAGTAAATCAAGGAAAGACAAGCAACTGACACAAGACGAAGGTCATGCAGTCAATTCATCTAAAAGCACCCTCGAAAGTTTCGTTATGTTTGCGTCGTTGCTTAATCGTTCTGCATGCTAACACCAGCGCTATTGGTCCGACGTGCTTGGCGTCTTTAATTATTTCTCGGTTTCGTGAGAGAATAAAATTCGGTGAATGTTTATTCAGCGCTATCGATGCTACTCGCTCATGGCAGTTCAATCTTCGCATGACTTCTCTGTTTCGGGCACGCATGATGATCGCAGTAGTCCTCGGCGATATACTTTCCGAATTTTCTCAGACGCTCTTCGTCTTCCTTTCCATAGGGTCCATGCTTGCGTTTCACCAGCCAGAAATCATCTTCAATTGCTCCCTGAAACTGCTTTAGGGGCGTTTCGTCTTCAATTTACGTTTCCAGCTGCAGTTTGTTTGAGGTAGAGATGTGTCTCGTTGAAGATCTGCATCGTCGAGAACCCGTAGTTCGATGAACTGAATGCATCAGTTCACAACAGCATCAACAAACCGAGCTGCACTCCACGCTGGCAGAATGCCGTCTGGAACGAAAGGATCCGTCAACTCGCGACAACCCTGAGAACATATGTTTCACTTCTAACCTGCACTCACTGCCGCTCCAGTCACAATGTGGACAGGTGCTGGCGGATCGACGTAGGGGGAGTCCGTGCCATTGTAAACCTACGGAATATTCTTTGTTGAGACTATTTACCGTGCGGTTGTAGACGGGCCACATTCGTTCGTACGAGTGCATGTGAGCCCAGAAGCTGAGGTCGACGCCGTAGCGGAAGAAGATGTCTTCGAAGCCAAATTGATGAGTGTCCGGCAAGCCCGTTCGAATCTGCAATGCGCCCCTTGCTCATAAATATGTTGAAACTCACGACGCTATCCAGTTTCCAACAGTCTTCAGTGACGCGAAGATCGGAACAATACATTGGACGATGTCCCATAGTGATGATCCACGGCACCTGCTTTCGGTTCTTGTTCGCTTTCTGAAACCAATGCCGCAGCTTTCTTGCCGCAAACCTTCAAATCGTCCACTAGCCACTGGAACTGGCGTTCGATCACTTCGTTGCTGAAGTACTCCGAGTAGAAATAGAATTCGGTTGAGAGACCGATGATGTGCGCCTTGCCGAGGTCGAAGCTGAAACACATACATAGTCGCCGAGTTTATTGATACAGTAACCTGTAGAAGTGATTGTCGTCAGTGCCGGGCATCGTATAGCGGTTCACATAGTGGGAGAAGTTGTAGGCGTGCTCGTGATTGCCCGGTACTACCATGTAAGGAACGTAGGCTGAAATGGGCTCGATCTGTCGGTTGAACTCATCGCCGGTGTCGCCTTCATTCTGAAATAGTTTCAGGCTGAGTGCTTCCTCTAAGCGCGGGAATGACTTCAATCTGCGTTTCTGTCTCGACAGAATGGTTTTGCGCCCACCTCATACATGTCGTAAGCGAAATCGCCCACATGAAGCACCGCATCGAAGTCACCATTCAGAGCACCCTTCTGAAGCATTCCAAGTGATCGAGCATTCTCGTTGCCCATGTCGCCATAGACCTTAAAACATATCAGCGTCGAGTTCTCATACCGCATAGACGAAGCCCCCTTCAGGCCTCGGTGTAAGCGCCGTGAACGTGAAGACGGAACTCCAGCCATTGGTGGAGCCGACGTGATAATCTGAACTTTGCCCGTTGCTACGAAAGTCTTACAATAGGTTTTTCCAGGTTCCAAGTCGTTGAGAGTGGCACGCGAAATGAAGCGTTTCTTCTGTGCATCACCGCCGTCGACAAAGAGGGAGACAGTTCCCTTCGCGTTCAAGTTCAACGCCCTTGGAGTGGTGCCATACTCGACGATCGCGTCGAAGTTGTCATCGAAGGTGAGCCAAGTGACAAGCATCGTGCTCGGGTCGCCTGAAAGAGAATTATCCATTTTACGAAGCACTCATAAGGAACCTAGCGGGAATACACATTGCTTTCTAGTCTTCTAACAACAGTGAAACATGATTTTTTGAAAGCTCGCACCGACGAAGATTGAATGGAGTAGCAATTGCGTTCATTCAAAACTGAGTTTCTGAAACTTACCGCCATAAGAGAGATGAACTTGCTCCGGCTGTGGATAGAGAGGGCCGCGGTTTATGTCGTTGAAGGCTTTCCAGTCGGGGACGCGTCCAGCGCGTAGTGTCTGGCGAACCGCTGCCGCTGTCGCAGCAAGAAAGAGAACGCCTCCGAGAAGCATCTTCAAACAGCAAAATCAGAACCAAGGAGACTGCAGCGAAGGAGACTTTCCAGCATGCCGGAATCCTTCTGCGAGCAAAAGTACGAACGACAGCCACAACTCTGGTCTGATTGGCTTGGCTTTATATGGTCCTTTGAAGTCTGCACTCCTCTCCTCGAAGTAATTGCCTCTGTCTTTGCCAAGCAGTCTCTACAAGCAGAACGGGAGCTCGAGTGATAAGGGCTGCGAGACGACAAGAACGCAACATTCCATGAAAGTTCTCGTGTGTTTCGTACGCGAAACTATTATTAGGATCATTTTGAACTTTGCTCGTTGAATTTGGAGTGGTTCCTTTATTATGCGTTTATCAGAGTTTGGTTAACTCAAAGAAGTCCGCGTCCTGTCTTCTTTTTCTTGTTGAGGCACTTCGACGGGTGGTGGTCACAGAAATTCTCGGGAATCTTCGTCCCGAAGAAGTCCAAAAGCAGCCGGTCTAGCAGTTTGTATGGACCGTGCTTGTTCTTCACCACCCAGAAGTCGTCTTCAATTGCACCCTGAAGTAACCGACGTTTGATCTGAAGTAAGGTCATACAGTCCCGGCTGCCGTCTGCCACACGTGAATGTGGGATTCGTTGAAAATCTGCATCGTCGAGAAGCCATAGTTGTTCGAGCTAAACTCGTTTAGGTGAAAAAAGAAGCGCACCGAAAAGCACTCCATGGAGGAGGATCCTTAATGAAAGGGTCCGTGCCTTCCGGACAGCCCTGAAGAGTGAAACATCAAACGATACAGAAACACTCACAGCCGCCCCCGTTACAATGTGAACTGGTGCTGGCGGGTCGACATAAGGCGACTGGGTACCGTTGAAGATCTTAACAGAGCCAGGTTGTGAAGCGCGATGTCTTGCCGTTCGATTGTAGAGAGGGAACATTCGCTCGTAGGTGTGCTCATGAGCCCAGAACTCGAGGTCCACGCCGTTCGTGTAGAAGAGCTCTTCGAGGGAAAGATTGTGCACAGCGGAGGTGTAGGTTCGAATCTGAGTTGCCGAGATGAGGGATCATTGTCAACTTTTATGAGACACGGCAAATGAAAAGACATGAAACTTACGACACTTTCGAGCTTTGTGCAGTCATCTGAATCATTCGTTGAACAATACATCGGTCGATGACCCATGGTGATGATCCAGGGGACATTCTGTCGATTCTCATTCGCTTTCTGAAACCAATTCAAAACCAGAAATTAAGGTCACCTTCAAATCGTCAGCCAGCCACGCGTACTGATTTCCGATTTGGTCTGTGCCATACTCGGTGTAGAAGTAGAACTCGGTAGAGAAGGCGATGAAATGAACTTTATCGATATCAAAGCTGAAAATAGTTTTCAAGAGAAGAGACACAAGTCAACCTGTAGAAGTGGTTGTCTGGAGTTCCCGGCATGGTGTATCGGTTGACAAAGTGCGAAAAGTTGTAGGCGTTCCCGTGATTGCCAACGACGGTCATGTAGGGAGCATAAGCTGCGACCGGCTCGAGCTGACGATTGAATTCGTCGCCGGTTGTGCCGTTGTACTGAAAACTCATACGTTTCAAGAATGGCACTTTTGCGATTGATGAATGCCCTGCTAATTCCTTTGGCAATTTTTTTTGGGGTGTGTGCAAACCAACTCACATCATACATGTCATAAGCGAAGTCACCGACGTGCAGAACAACATCAAAGGCTCCACTCTGCGCGTCTTTTTGCAATCTTCCAAGCGATCTCGGGTTCTCATTGCCCATATCGCCGTAGAGCTGAAAAGTGTCTCAAAAAGAATCTTTCGGACCGCATAGATGAATCCTCCATCATCTCGGGGCTTCAGAGCAGTGAAGGTGAAGAGCGGACTCCAACCGTATTCACTTCCCGCATGATAGACTGAACATGTTCTCTGTTTTTGAGCTTGAAGGCTTACAGTACGTGGTACCCGGTTGTAGACCAGTCAGAGTCACACGCGAAATATAGCGTTGGGTTTGGAGGGAACCGCCGTCGATGAAGAGAGTAATGGTTCCGTTTGCGGTGAGGTTGAGTGCCCTTGGAGAGGTCCCGTACTCGACGGTGGCGAAGATATTGTCATCGAACGTGAGCCAGGTGACGAACATTGTGCTCGGGTCGCCTGAAAACAATGTTGAATCGGTTTAGAACTATGGGACGCTTCCGAGAGAAATTAATGGATTCAAAAATTATAGTGGAGTAAATTAAGCCTGTTGAAACAAATGCAAACTCACCTCCATAAGATAGATGCACTTGCTCGGGCTGCGTATGGGCCGGACCTTGGTTGATGTCATTCAGCGCCTTCCACTTCGGAACCCGGTCAGTCGAGAGAATGTGTCGAGCAGCGGTCGCCGACGCCGCCAGGAATAGCAAGGCGTAGAAACCCATTCTGAAAGAACACGCCTGATTACAACAAAGTGGTTTCGCGATTCATGCATCGAAAGCGCCCTCACATTCAGAAAGACTCAACGAAAGACGCCAAATTCGAGAGAGATAAGGCAAGACAATGAAACCAGCTTGTCAGCCAATCAAGAAAGTTATCGACTTGCGAATCCTCTCACTGCTCTCGCCATTGTCTTCTATGAGCGATGAACAGCAAGACGATAATCAAACGTCTAGTAAACGGAAGAGAAGAGAATGAGCAATGAGCCAGCTAGCTGTTGGGCCGACAACACTACAACAACATTGCCTCAACGAATCATTTCTTTCTCTCCCGCTTCTCGATTTTCCATGAAATGCTGCGTAATTTCTTTGTGATTGTTCTCTGTTTCGGCTGTGTGTCAGCTGAAGGAATTGAAACGAGGGCGCTGTGTTTTGGTTCGTTTCTTCGAATGTTTCTCCTAATCTCAAACCATTTCTTTCCAGGAAATGCCGAGCAACGAGCGTTGAATGATGTGTGACTGGCATCAAACAGCGCAAAGAGAGCTTTATTCAGTTCGTCACTTCAGAATTCATCAGTTTGAGTTTCGCGATTGAAGTAGCGACCATGCGGCTTGCACTTTTCTCCAGCACAGACATCGAGCGGGACGCGCGTGCCGTAGGCCTTCAGGCGCTGACGATCCTTGTGGTTGTACGGACCGTGTCGCGTCTTCACCAGCCAGAACGAGTCTTCGATCTTGTCCTGCAAGCCGTTCACAAATAAAGACGCATGTCCTGAAACAATCGGGACTCATCTCAAGCAACAAGTGCAACTCCAAATGCCGAAACACATCAGAAACATGAGGGCATTGACGCTTTTCGCGTCATCCACCTTTACTCAAGGCATGATGATTACATTTTTTTAGAGCGGTTCCGAAATCCTCATACTGCCATCTTACGTTGCTGCCGATCTTATGTTGCCGTTGAAACCAAGCCAAACTCACCGTCGCGGCTTGGATCTGCTCAAAGTGGAGATGTGTTGCGTTGAAGACGTGCATCTTCGAGAAGCCATAGTTCGACGAACGCACCACACTCCAAGGATCGGTCTTCGGGATGAACGTGTCGGTTCCAGCACAACAACCCTACAATTCACACAGTCTCTTGTTGCACGTTGTGTATCAAGTCTCACCGCCGCTCCGGTGATGACGTGGACGGGCGCCGGCGGATTGACGTAAGGAGCATCGGTGCCGTTGTAGACCTGACGCAAAAGAAAATGAGCTGGCTACCGTAACCAACCGTTCGATTGTAGACCGCGTAGAGACGCTCATAGGAGTGCTCATGAGCAAAGATTAGCAAGTCGACACCATACTTGTAGAAGAGAGGCTCGAGGGCGAAGGCGTGCGTTCCCTGCATGCCCGTTCTGACCTAGATACTCGCAAGATTTTAGTCCATCATTTTGACTTACAACACTCTCCGAATTTCGGCAGTCGTCAGTGTCGTTGTCATCGCAATACATCGGCCGATGTCCCATTGCAATGATCCATGGAACATTCTTGCGGTTAGCGTTAGCTTTCTGGAACTTTTCACTTTGAAAACTTGCGAACCGTGAGATCATCGATGAGCCAGTTCCACTGAGTGAGAATCTGTTCCTGTCCGTATCCAGTGAAGAAGTAAAACTCCGTCGAGAAAGCGATGAAGTGCACATCTCCGAGATCGTAACTGAAACACATTTTCACCAGGATTCACAGTTGAAACCTGTAGAAGTGATTGGTGTCCGTCCCAGGCATGGTGTATCGGTTAACGTAGTGCGAGAAATTGTAGACATTCTCGTGATTTCCCACAACGGTCATGTAAGGGACAGTGGCGCCGATCGACTCGATTTGTCTCATGAACTCGTCACCGATATCGCCGTCGTTCTTCAATTCATACGGCAAAGTTACGATTTTCGCTGTGAAACCCTACGTATTCAAGCTGGTAAGCGATGTCGCCCACATGAAGGACCATGTCGACCTGGCCGAATTGAGCCTGGCGTTGGAGTTGACCCAGTGAGCGAGCGTTCTCGTTGCCCATGTCGCCATAAACCTGAAAGACGTGAAGAGTTGAGACGTCTTTACCGCGTAGATGTAGCCGCCCTCCTCGCGAGGCGAAAGCGCCTTGAAGCGGTAAATGGAGCTCCAACCGAGGGGTGAGCCGACATGGTAGGCTGAAAATTGACTGAGTTTCAACAGCTGTTTGACACAATTTCAAAAAACTGTCTTTGATTTGTTAGGGAGAGGTTGGAGATTTGAAATCAAATAGCCATTTCAATACGTTTCAAGTGAATCTTTAAGAAATCATAGAGACTCTCTGTTGCTTCGCACGGTCTTTCGTGTTGAATTTCAAAACAACTCACAATACGTGGTTCCGGGAACGAGGTCTTCCAGCAGAACACGAGAAATGTAGCGAACCTTCTGAGCTGCGCCTCCGTCGACGAACTTAGTAATGTTGCCCTGAAAGAAACACTTCCGTGGAAGTTCGCTGTAAACCTTTGTGGTGATATTAAGATCGTCGACACCATACTCGACGATGGCGTCAATTGTGTCGTTGAAGGTGAGCCAGGTCACGTACATCTTCGTAGGATCACCTATTCAGTGTCAGTTACGTTGTCAACAAGAAGATCACCTCCATAGGACAGATGAACCTGCTCGGGCTGCGAGTAGGTGGGACCCCAGTTCGGGTTGTTGCGGGCCTTCCATTCGGGAATCCGACCCTCTGGAAGGTACTCTCTCTCGGCCGCTGTGAATGGAAGCAGGAAGGCGAGGATGCAGAGGGAGAGCATCCTGAAACGACAAAGATTGGAGCTATTCGACTGACAATGAAACGATTCGAGCACGCTTCAACTGAAACGACTCGAGCACTGTTTATAAAGCGGTAGACAAGAAACTCATTGGATTCCCTACATTACAGGCAGCAATTGAAAACGGAAGACTTGGGCACACCAAGAGCAATGGAGATTTAGGGCCCTGAGAGCGTCCTCGAACGATCGAGGGTTCTTCGAGGTCAGGCATTGATCAAGAAAACAAGGCAATGTTACTGTCCTCATGATCCTCAAACAGACCCCCCCCCCCCTCCCCACAACGTGTTCATAACACAGAAAATAGTGTGAAAGAGCCTCGACGACTTGTTAGCACCAGCACAACAATGGGCGAGACATCGCTGTTAGCGCCTCTCGACGTGCAAAGTGGCAAAGGAAGCCGTGACGAATGTTTCTGATTCATCTGAAAATGAGCGTTTGGGCCCCGCTTCGCGTTGTCTATGAAAAACATTGAATTCACTGTGTTTTTGGCATTCGGGGACCAGATGAGTTTCATTAGTTTCATATAGTAAGGAGAGCGAAGTCGGCATGCTTTTTTCATAACGCGGAATGCAAGACTTTGAGCATATTTCCCGATTAGTTTCAGTATTCGTTCATCTCTGTACTCTTTGAGAATTTGCAATCGGTTGTGGTCTTCGTATGAATTTCTTCAAAAACGTGCGCATTGAGTAGTTTGTAGCTTGCACCTTTCTCTCGTTTTGCTCGGCCCGCCGCCATGACCGATAGAGGGACTGTCCGCGCCGCGCCACCGCACACACAAACAAGGCCCTCCGCGTGTCGGGCGACCCCCGGCTGCCTGATCAAAGTTTTCTCTGCGCATCGCGTTTTCTCCACTCAGCCGCTGTTCTCGGTTCAAGCGTGCAATGATCAATTTGTCCATAAATGTTCTTCGAAGTCCATTTTTGATCCTATACGTTTCGCCCTATGATCAAGGACAATAGCTGCTTCCAGACGTTACTCGTTCACATTCGAACGCCGGAAAGATCATGTCAAAGTCTCGCCTCAAGTTCGTCAACGAGCCTTCTCGTGCTGTGGACGATGCTCTTCAAGGTCTCATCGCCGCTGATCCGGGTGTGAAACTCTCACAAGTGCGCCTTGTTTCTTTCGCCCATCAAATGCTTTAGCAATGTCACCGTGTGGTTCTTCGATCCGACACAGAGCAGCTGGCATCAGACAAACGCGTCGGAATTGTCGCTGGAGGTGGGTCTGGTCACGAGCCCTTTGCGGCCGGTAAGTTTCCGTCCTGAATCTTTTGAGTTTGAAAATGTTTAGGCCTAGTAGGCCCTGGGCTTCTATCAGCAGCAGTTTGCGGAAATGTCTTTGCCTCTCCGCCGCCATCGCACGTCCTCACTGCTTTAAAGGAACTCAAAGATCTTGGTGAGTTTCAAGCCTGCCTTCTTTAGTTCCAGCTGGAATTCTTGTCCTTGTCATCAACTACACTGGTGATCGCTTGAACTTCGGACTGGCAATGCAGAGGTGAGGAAACATCTTGAGTTTCAGTGGACAAGTTATTGATTTCTAGGTATTCTGCTCAGTTCGGCAACCATCCTGTTCGACTTTGTGTTGTGGAAGATGACGTGGCCATTGAGCCAACGTCACGTGTTGGACGCCGCGGACTCGCCGGTGCCCTGGTTGCCATCAAAGTACGAAACGACTCGTTTTCATTTGAAAACATTGTGGCTTTCAGGTAGCGGGTGCACTTTCAGAGACTGGCGCCTCACTAGAGGAGATCGGCGACTTTGTCGATGCCGTGAATGATCATACAGGTGCTAGAACAAATAAGACCTTCAACCTCCGTTTTGCAGGAACTCTAAGTGCAAGTCTCGGAGCATGTGCGGTGCCCGGATCAGCTGCCATATTCGAGTTGCCCGATGGACAAGTAAGCGAAAAAAATATTTTTATTTCGAACGTGTTTCGTCTGATCCGCAATTCTCGGGTCTCTTCTGGAATATATTAGACTGCGGATGTGGACTCAAATAGACGCTTTCCTTGAAACTTATTGCATCAGCGGTTGCAGAAAGTTAGAATTGCAGGTGGAGATCGGGTTGGGCATCCACGGCGAGGCTGGACGTCAGCGTGTGCCTTACAAAGGAGCAAATGAAACCGTTGAAATCCTCGTCGAGAGTCTAATCAACAGCCAGAAGTTGGCTCTCAAGAAAGGTTTTTGATTTTAAATTTACTTCAGTCTTGATATAGGAGCACGACTTGTTGTGCTGCTCAACAATCTCGGCTCCGTTTCTCAACTTGAAATGAGTATTTTGAAAGGAGAAGTGTTGAAGGCTTTTGGTTTGTTTATACTCCTGTCTCCAAATCTTCAATTTTAGGTCGTCGAGGCTTTCGTGTGGAAAGATTCTTGGCTGGCTCTTTCATGAGTTCACTAGACGCTCACGGTTTCAGCATAACAGTGACTGAAGTCTTCGATGATCGACTTGTCGAACTGCTTGGTAAAATTTTGCAACAAAACTCATAGCACTGCAAATTCAGATGCACCAGCAAGTGCTAGTGGATGGTCTAAGTTTACTTCTCCTTCATCGCTTGATCTGAACACTCCCAAGGAAGCAACTCCCTCTCAGGAATCAGAGTTGAAAGGGGCTGTTCTACGACCAGGTTGGTGAACATATATGTTTGTTTCTTTTTGTGAGAGATTGTGTCCAAAAAACGATAACATCGGTTAGAACTCTCACCACATTACTATTGCAGGTGAAGCCGAGCTGGTTCGACGCGTATTGCAATCAATTTGCTCACAACTCCACTCTTCTCGAGAACTGCTCAACGAGCTGGACAGCGGTGCCGGCGATGGGGATTGTGGCTCCACCATGTCTGAAGCGGCTCAAGGTGCGTCTTCACCAGAAAAGCGTTGATTCTGCAGAAATTGAGCGTCAACTGGCGGCAGATAAGCTGTGCCTCGAGCGCCCGGCGACGCTCCTCGAACAGCTTTCACGGATCTTCGAGGAAAACATTGGCGGAACGTCGGGAGCGGTTGGTTTGGGGAAGAAAAGATAATTTGCTCTAGCTCTATGCTCTGATGCTCGCATCGGCGTCTTCGTGCTTCCTGGAAGCGGCTCATCCGTCAGATTTTGCCGCCGCCCTGCGTGCTGCTCTGAATGCGCTGCAGAAGTTTGGTCGTGCAAAACCGGGAGATCGCACTATGGTGACATTAAAATTAGAAAATAACAAAAACGGTATTTAGGTTGATAGCCTGGCAGCTGCCGTCTCCGCCTTGCCCACTGAGGAAACGAAGGTTCGAGGGCTGACTGTTTGGAAAAGCGTCACTGAGGTTTCTTGCCCTGAAAAAGAAATGAGTCGTTCAATAGGCAGCCGAACAAGGCGCTGCATCAACAGCCTCAATGAAGGCTTCAATGGGCCGTGCTAGCTACACATCAAGTGAAGTTCAAAGTCGCCCGGATGCTGGTGCTACAGCTATTTCCTTGATCTTCCGTGCGGCATTTGAAAGTGTTTGCTTAGGACAATGAAGTGAGCATGGTTAAGATACAGTTTCCAGGTGTTCTTTGGCATAGAAATAAACGAGGTTTTTCTCTCATTACAGGGCTCACAAACCACTTTGTGCATTTTGCATTTCTCACGTTCACCGAAACGTAGCGTTTTTGTCTAGACAAGCAGGCAGGCGTTTCCGCGTCATCGACTTTTTGAATTAATTTGTCTAGCAACGCAGCATTCTGACCAGACTGTAGTGATTGCTGTTGTCGGACGATGGGTCTCGCTATCTATGAGTATTTTCTGATACCTTATGAAGTGGTTTCACTTGTCAATCACACTATCGTCGTCTGCATTATCTTGTTTTCAAAAGAAAGAAAGGAATTTCACGGCGTATTTTTCACTCTTTTCATCTCAAATGGTTGAAGACGTGACGCTAGACGCAATTAGATGTTTTAGCAATGTTCACATACGTCGCCCAATTTGCCGATAGCATCTGTCTCCGAGCATTTCATGATTTCAAACTTTCATCAGACTATCAAATGCTGGCTCATGTTTGCTATTTGGCATCTTTTCCTCCGTTCACTGGACAACTCTTCGGTGCGTTCTCTTTCTTAAACACAAACTTTTAGGCAACGTTCTCATTGCAGCGTCGAGGTACACCTCAACAGTTCACTTTGCGAAGCACGAAGAAGTGCGATGATGTTCTTAGCGTTTAGTAATATGAGCTTTAGATTTGGAGTCCACGTAGAAGGACCTTCATTGTGGCTCTTCAGTGGTTTTTTGGATCTTATGTGCTAGTAGGATGGTCCGAACTGATGAATTTCAAGCTCGTCAATGGACAATGTATTCTGGCCGGCTATAATCATGGCTTCGCTATGGTATCACACCTTTTTCTCACATCCAAGGTCTTTAGTTTCTGCATTTTATCGGAATTTCTTCGGCCTCCGTTGCATGCACGATCTCTGGTTTCTTCAATTTTCATGCCCTGAAAGCAATTCGAAGATCTGTTAGCTCTGTTTTTACTTCGACGCTTCTAAGTTTAGAACTTTTCTAATGCACAAACGAAAGCGGAAAGCAGACTCGTTCTTTATTCCGTCTGCGTTCTCTTCATAAGCTTTGTCAGTATTTTTCACAACAAACGCTTGAAGGTTGCTTTGATTCACCAAGTCTTGGTCCTTGTCTTCTATCTCAGTGGCATCGAGGGGCTTGTCTTGGCTTTCTTCCCAGCGGTTAGCATGAAATACTGTACTTTCACGTCGAATTCTTCAGCTTTTTATCGTGAATGACTTTCTCAGTCTCTCCGAGGCATACTTGATCTTATTCTGCAGCAAAACGGTTTGCAATTCCAAACGAACAAGTTTCCTTTTTATTTTTTCAGCTTCGACGAAAAATGTGCTCCATCTTCGGGCTTAGCCGTGACTCTAAAGCGAGAGTAATTCCTCTTACAACGAATTCTGGGACATCACCTTGAAGAATGATGTTGTCGACGACCGTTTCTGTCTAAATACCGTTTTGTCAGTCTTCTTCAGCACGCTTTTAGATTACCACGTGGACGGGTGATCGCAATCTCCCGATCTTCTGTGTCTTTGCACCTTAGAAGGCCGCACCCAGCTGCACCCACGTGCGGCCTCCTTAACAGTCTGACGTAATGTAGCCACTGTAGCCAAAGCCATAATAGCGCACCGACCGACAGAATAAAAAG
>JAQIXL010001579.1:0-17016 GCA_034700245.1 Poikilolaimus oxycercus
TCCAAAACTATTCGCATAATTTTCGCCCAAATTCATACAAGTATCTGTTTTTGCCGATCTCATTCCATGCGAATAAATCTTTCGTATTCGTATTTGTATGAGCAAACGTTATCCGCTTCGGACCGGGTCGATGTTCAGTGTCAGGACCTTGTGAAATCGATTGAAGGCGCTCTACGCTGGCGACCTAGCAAGGGCCTTGCAAATCTTGTTTGGACGCCTACACGAAGTGATATATGAGAGAACAACCGCGGAACGACAACCAGGAGTTGGAAAGCGGAGAAAAGCAGGTCAGTTCCGCCGAGTGGGTTTAAAAAGGGCGCGGAGCCCCCTACCTCCGAGACGAATTCCAAGACATGCGCCTGCTCATCTTCATCGTCTTGCTTGTTGGCCTTCTCGCTCTTCCAGCGTTGTGAGTCGATTGAAAAGTTTTACTGAAGTCTTTCATTTCAGCGCCGCCAAGAAGCGTGCTCGAACTGTGAATTTCAACAATGTCGAAGCTGCACTTGACCGTCCTCACAGCGAATTCTTCAAGCAACACCAAGAATGATCACATGCATCCTGTGCGCTCAACTTTCAGTTCTACGCATTAAAGCATTGCTATTGGTTTCAGTTAACGAAATCATTTTTGCGCACAGTACATAAAGTAATGGTAGTACTTCGTCAGGTTCTTACAATCTTTACCGACTTGCGGTAAAGAAGATTTTTAGTGGCTTGGCTTCGAATGTGCACCATCAGACAGCACAGACATCTAGTTCAATGTCAAGGCAAAGGAGAGATTTTTGGCGCCCAGACAGCAAACAAAGCCACATTTGCGCCAATCGCGAGAGTGTGGGGGATTTGACACGGATGTTCGGGGGAATTCATTGGGGGTGCGTGACTTTTCGCTATGAAACCAAATTTTTGACGGCTTAAAAGCCGCTCAGCACTCTGTCGATGTTCAGTATCTGCTCGTCTCTGTGGAGAGTCCAAAATGATCAACCATTATGTCCCCATCTTTGCCGTGTTTTGCGGCCTTGCCGCTGCGCAGTCGACTTCAAGTAAGTTCCCCGAAAACGATGGTAAAAGCTGAAATTATTTTAGCCGCTGGAACGGGATCAACGGCTTCGACGGCGGCGGCTAACGCGACAACTGCTGCGGCTGCCACAACGGCCGCTACTACAGCTAAAGCAGCCAGTAAGCAGTGTTTATGTAGAATCCAGCATCTTTTCAATTTTAGCTTGCGCCGACACAACAACCTCCTGCTCGAGTTATACGGACCTATGTTCAGTAGCGGCCTATCAGTACATGCTAAACCAAAAGTGTGCAGCAACTTGCAAATTCTGCACTGCGGCCGCAATTGCAAGCAGCACCTGCGCGGATGACAAGACCGAGTGAGTGGAACACACTTTAACTGTTACAACAAATTGGGTTTAGATGCGCCTCGTGGAATGCGGCGGGCTTCTGCGCGAGCACCGCTTACACGGACGCCACAAAGAAGGCGTATTGCGCCCAAACCTGTGGTCTCTGTGCTGGTGCAACAACTGCAGCCACGGGCTCGACCACCGGTGCAACAACGGCGTCGGGCGCGACAACGTCCGCTGCCAAGAAGAAGTAGCAGACACTTCGCTCGTTGCTATGGATCTCGGGGTCCTGTTCATAAAGATGTTAAAGATGTTCTGTGAAGTCTCGCAATGCAATCAAGCTTTTCGACTTGCCTCCTCATCCTTTCAGGGTACCAAAAACGAATTGTCTCTGCCCTATGACGTGTAAAACGTTTGAGTTGTCGTCTTTTCGAATCTTGTTGAACTCTTTGGATAAGACGGAAACTGGCTCACCACGAGGTAATGAGTGATATCACTCACGTCTACCCATTTCATCGGCACCAAAAACATCCTTCACCCACAATCAGTGGAGGCCATCATGGGCTTAGTGTAAGCCGGAGTAGCCCTTTGCACAACTCAGCTGGTTTTTTGTGAGCCGACCCGCAGCGTGCGAAACCCAAGTGGCTCGGATGAATGAAAAAGATGGCTGACGAAGAGAACGTCTGAGACTGACATCAGACAGCTACGCGCACTGCCCGGTCTCTGGCGTCGCCGCCCAGCTTTCTTCAAATCGCCTTCCAGGAAACTCGCTTTGAGGTCCCCAACCGTCTCTGCGGAAGAAGAACACGTTGAGAGGTGCAAGCGCCCCCCTGTCCGCGGGGCTCGGCAATCTCGCCATCGTCTCTCTATAAAACCCGCGATGTCGCCCCGGTTAAAGTTAGAAGAGCCTCCACCTCTCCTGCAATGAAGGTGCTTCTCCTCATCGCCCTCAGCCTCTTCGTCGTCTCCGAAGCCTTCCTTTTCCCTCCCTCTGGTGGTGGCTGCTGGTGCGTTTTCTTCTTCTTATTCAGCCTTTTCTTTAGTGCACCTCCACCGCCGCCTCCACCTCCCGCTTGCGGACCCCCTCCTTGTGGAGCAGCAGCTCCTCCCCCGGTCTACGCTCCTCCGCCGCCGCCAGCCTATGCTGCTCCTCCGCCTCAGTACGCTCCCCCTCCTCCTGTGTACGCGCCTCCTCCTCCCCAGTATGCTCCCCCGCCACCTCAGTACGCGCCCCCTCCTCCTCAATACGCACCTCCCGCTGTCGGAAACGCGTATGCTGGCAAGTAAGGGGCATCCCGATGAGGGAAGTACCTCTGCTAGTCTGTACAAATGTGGTGAAGTTGCCACTAGAAATAAAAAGTTTCATGTATGCTAGATCTGTTGTGGACCAGGGCCGGGCGGGATCCCGGTTCCCGGTTTCCGGTTCCCGGATTTCCCGGGGGTTTTGGACCCGGGATTCCCGGTTCCCGGTTCCCGGTTTTTTGGGTAAAATCCGGGAAATAAACCGGGAAATTCATGAAGATTTCATTCTTCCACAGGGTCTTTCTTTCACAGTTTCTTGCTTGAATTCCAACAGAAATCCGCTAAAGGATGAATATTTTCGTCGAAAAGAACGATTTCAAGGCCTGTTTTAGGAGAGCAAAATTTCTTCACACCACCTTTTGTTTCGCGAAATTTTTTTTACTTTCGACCAACTTCCCGATTCCCGGTTCCCGGTTCCCGGATCCCGGCCTTTTTGGGCTAAAATTTCCCGGTTCCCGGTTCCCGGAAATTTGGAGAGGTCCGGGAATCCCGGTTCCCGGTTCCCGATTTGCAAAATTCACTTCCCGCGCAGCCCTGTTGTGGACAAGACAAGAAGTGCAAGCAGAGAAAGTAGAAAGGCGGCGAGTGCCCTCCTCTTGCAGCCGCCATCCGTCCAGCAGGTGGTTGTTTGGCGAATGCCGTTTGGGCGAATGTTCGTACGTAGTAAGATCTTCCACGCGTTAAAATTTGTGCTGGTAGTTTTGTCTTGATTTCCCAATCAAAAGGCAGTTTCTGACGATTCAGCTGCTCTTTACGGCTGGCTTCTCAACGAAGCCGGTGCGTTTCATTATTTCGTCAGAAAAGAGCCTCGTAGGGAGACAGACATCTTGTATCGCCTTGTCTTATTGTATGTAGGAATGCCCGTTTACCTGGATGAGCCGCACGGACTGGTTTTTGCCTCACGAATCGTCTGTACCGTCAGCATAATCATCAATATCTTGGCTGCATATCTGGTGCTAACGCGTTCGACTACTCTTCGGATCTATAGCTGGTTTCTTTTCAACTATCTGGTTTGGCGTTCAACAATAAGAATTTAATCATAACTTCAGCTGACGAGTTGCTTCTTTGATTGTTATCTTCATCTACTTATGAGCCCTGTCGTCCTTTTTCCGTACACAGCTGGCTACACAACCGGACCCTTAAGACACGTGCTTCAAATGCCGGCTCATGCTCAGATGGTAAATGACGATTTTTTTCTTGCCTATTTTATGTTTAGTGCGTTTTACAGTACATCATCATGTGCCAGACGAATTCGTCCGTGCTAACTTTCTATTGGCGCCTTCAGGTGACGCAATGCGAGGCCGCTCTTGGTCACCGTGTAATGTATTGCAGGTGGCGCAACTACCGGGCTCTCGTTGGCGCTTTCGAAGGCGCACTAATATTCTCATTATTACGCTCCTCTATACGGCAACAATATTGCCGGCGATTGTCGCTGCACTTGGACGAACTGATCGAGCTTCTCTCATCAATTATTTAGTCTCTCGAGGTGATCGACAAGGATTAAAACTCCTTGACGAGCTGAACACGGACATGTATTTTGCTGAACTTTTTCCCTTGATGCATATTTCCATCGCAATGGAAATGTCTTATATCGTCTTCGCAATTTTTGTTAGTCTTTTTATGGCAGCTCGAACGTATGTTTTAACGTTTTTTTTGTTTTTAAAAAAAAGAAGCAATCCCATGAATTCTTGCAGTTGGTATCAATTGACTAGTGTCACAGCGCTTTCGAGCGCTCAAAATGAGAAAAGTCGTCGAACGCAAATTGCGTTTCTACGTTGCTTGCTTCTGCAGGTTTGCACCCCCGATTTGTTTTTATTGCAGTTCATTTAGATCGGTCTACCCTTGGCTTTACTTGCATTTCCCATCAGTACGATGATGCTGACTGTTTTGTTTAGTTGGGATATTCAGGGTAATACAAGACCGTTCGTAAACGCCGTTTCAGATGTGAATCATTGGGTTTTGGCGCTGACGTCCTTGCATTCGCCGCTTGCCTCGATTATTGTGCTCACCACTACCGCGCCCTATCGACAGGCGATCAACGAGTGGCTCGTCGAATGCTTTAGATATTTTCTGCATTACAACAAGCAGACTCTTAACTCTGCAATAGCAAACTCAAGCACAACAGCCTTTCAAGGAACTGCTTAATGTTGTAATTTTTTGAGATTGAAACGATGTTTGAAACTGGGCGCGTCGTATACTTCAGTAGTCACCTGGCACTTGTATCTCTCATTAGGGTGTTGCATGGGATGCAGAGTCGGTGTGATGCCTTCTTTTTCGCCGTCGTACGTTCGAGTGTGAGCAATAGGGAATTTGACAAGTAAATTGCATCGTTGAACAGCTGCTGCCCGACTGGCCGGTCAGCAGAAAGTTCTTGTCCGCAGATCACTGGCTTGTGGCGTGAAAACTATGATTTTTAGTCTGTGAGAAAAGGTTGTCTGGTTGTCTCATTTGTCTCACAATGTCTGATCCCGGCATTACAGGGACTTGCGTCACTTCACTCAACCTATTGGTGCAGTGACAAGAATTATTCACATGCTGAACTCATCACATGGGATGCTATACTCGGCGACGTCTTTTTCGCCACACCTGACAATGAGAACCGTTTTTAAGAGGTTGGTAAAGTCTTGATTCCAAAAAATTCTCGTGACAATCAGCACCGAATTGTTCTTTAATTCTGGCGTGGAAAAACTCAGAGTTGTCATCGCTTCGGACGCTTTTGAACTGCTTGGACCACCGATAAGGGAGAAGCCGACTCACCTCGAGATGGTGCGTGATATCACTCAGATCTGTTCAGCGCGTCCGTCGTGCCCCTCCCTCTTTGGCTGCGCCGAAAGTTTTTCTGTTCGAATAATGGTCCAGGATTGCAGCGCCGACTTCGAGCATCGGTCAGCTGTCCCAATGAAAGCTCTTGTATGCTTTCTACTCTTTTTGGGACCCGTAGCAGCGTTGGCTGAGTCGCCAACCTGGAATCCCTTCCCTCGTCCATTCGAGCTCCCCACCACTTCAGACTGTAAGCAAGCGGTGTTTTCATAAGCTTCAACGCAAATTCTGCGCATCAATATCAAAACTTCAGATCCGATATGCGTTCACGGTTACATCTACTACACTCACTGGTATCCTGGCGCTGACCCGCAGTGCAAGTGTGAGCCAGGTTTCGGCGGCCGACGTTGCGACGAATGCGTCATCTGGCGTCAATCGTAAGCATTTCCCCCAGCTTCTTTTCAAAGAAACACATTCAGATATCCGGACTGTTATGAAGAGCCTTGGTACCAAAAGACATGGGGAGGTGGGCACGAATTTTTTTTGCTATTACTGATTGCGAGTAGTGATCCAAAAGATCTGGGAGTGGATAGTGGACGCCTTCGATCGTGTTAACTGGCTCTTGGTTACTCTCATCATCATCGTCGCTGTCATGCTGTATGAGAAGCAAAAGAAGTTGATCAAGAAGCTGAAAAACGAGACGAACAAGTGCCACAACGAAAGTGAGAAACTTCAAATTGCAGCTCTATTTATTCTACTCTATAGAAGACGCTCCACAGCCACCGGCGTACAAGCCGAGTGCCTGTGGCGGTTTCCCGAATCCGAACTACGAAACGGAGCCACTCGTTGGAGACGCGGATCAGCAACCGGTTGTCCATACTAGTCCCTCCCAGCACGAATTCATTGTCTAACAAGCAGCCAAGCAGCGAATTTTTCGCGATTTTCTCAATAAATCCGCGAGCGCTGCGAAATAAAAGACTATGCGATCCAAAACTGATGGCGAGCTGAGTCATCATGGCTTCGTATCGCCGGAACTGACGAAAGCACCTTTCGTACTGATCAACAAACAAGTGAACAATGACGTCAGATTTGTAAATGGTTCGGTTCGGTTGCCTCGAAGACCATCAAACCATATCAGAGTAATCAATCGATTTTCTCCAAACGCATAGTTTCAATAAAAAACAAACAAATGTCTCTAAAATAAACATCGATCACAACGGCTTATACAGCCTTTTACTTCTCTTTTGGTTGGGTTTGTCGGTGCCACAAATGATGCTGACTCATCTCTTTCAACACACTCCGCGCAAGTATGTAAAGGTTCGAAAGCGTCACTTTTCCTCTCTTTCACCTAGTTTTTCTTCACCGTGATTAGCAGTTCGCGTCAGTTACGTCTTAGCGGGGCCACGGGATTTGTGCTTGTTAGCACTTCCGTCCGGGGTCTGTAAGACTCTCAAGCTCCATAGCTTTGTTGTTGACTACATGGACACGCCACTTTCTCGTCCTCCTAGACCCAGAGATCATCGCTCTAGGCACCCTTTGAGATATTCCGCGCACCCGTAGCCTTCAACCGTTGCGGCCACGCGGGGTCTCTCTTGTCGCCAACGCGACGCGTAAACATTGCACACTGCACGATGTGAAGGGAGGGGAAGAAGGGAGGGGGGGGGGGAGTAGTCGAGTGCCCTTTCCTTTCACGGCCATCGCCCATTTCTCCAATCCTCATCGATTCATTTCGATTTGCGTGCGTTTTCACATCGATCCGTTAAATTGTTCATAGATTTATGGAAGAAGAGCAGCTGAATCTTGAAAATGTCGAGGCCGGTCAGCCAGCGGGTAAGCCGGCCGGCGTCGCGCGGCGAGTGCGCCATCACTCCGCCAGTCGAGGTAAAGCGTTCACTGTTTTTCCCTTTCGAATGACTCAAGAGTTTTGCTAGCAAGTGTTATCGAACGAATTTCAGGGCTGAACAGCTTCGCGCTGCCGATTAAGATCGCTGTTGGCGTAGCTGCAGTTATCACAGTGCTTTTACTCCTTGTCATAGGCTTCTCCGTTCATCAAATTAATGAGGGTCATGTTGGCGTCTATTACAGGTACGACATTGTTTGCTCTTTTGTTTATCAATTTGTTTTTCTATGTAAACAAATCTTTCCTTTCAAGGAAGTGTAAACAGTAAAGAAATCTTCTCTTTCAGGGGAGGCGCCCTTCTTGAAGAGATCTCAATGCCAGGATTTCACCTACGAATCCCCTTCTTGACCACGGTCTATCAAGTCATGGTGACCATTCAGACCGACGAGATCAAAAACGTTCCCTGTGGCACCAGCGGTGGTGTTTTGATACACTTCGATCGGATCGAGGTTTGATGAAGGGCATTTTGAAGAAATGAAGACGTTTTAGGTAGTCAACATTCTCACGATCCCAGCCGTCTATGGAGTGGTCAAGAACTACACTGTCGACTATGACAAGCCTTTGATCTACCACAAAGTTCACCATGAAGTGAACCAATTCTGCTCGGCTCACAGTCTTCAAGAAGTCTACATTGACCTCTTCGACAAGATCGACGAGAACCTTCAGAAAGCGCTGCAGTCAGAGCTCACAAGAATGGCTCCGGGTCTATTCGTCCAGTCAGTTCGAGTGACGAAGCCCAAGATTCCTGAGGAAATCGCTCAAAAGTACGAGCAAATGGAGGCTGAGAAGACCAAACTCCTCGTGGCTGTTCAAAGACAGAAAGTAGTCGAAAAGGAAGCCGAGACGGCCCGCAAGAAGGCTGTTATTGAGGCCGAAGCCATAGCGGAAGTTATGGCTGTCGACTTGAAGAAGATGATTGCTGAGAAGGAGGCGGAGAAGACGATTCGAGGCATTGAGGACACGGCCTTCTTCAATCGTGAGAAGATTCATGCCGAAGCGGCGCTGTTAACCAAGCAGAAGGAGGCAGAAGCAAATCAAAAACTCTTCTCAAAGTAAGTCAAATCCTTATAGTTGAAAGTCTCTCTGCAGGGAGTATCTGGAGCTTCAACGAATTAACGCGTTGGCCACCAATCAGAAGATCTACTACGGCTCGGATATCCCGAAGGTCTTCTTGCAACATCCAACTACGTAATTGAGAGGCGTTTAATTTAATCGAAGAAAGGATGAGAATAAAACGATTTCACTCTTTTTAGCTGTTTGACACAAACATAATGCGACACATATGGTCTCGCCCACATTCTAATGACAACTCTGTAGAGGCAAAAGACCACGAGAGCGGACAACAGAAAAAAATGTTACGGGCTGGAAGTTTTCCTTAGACTTCTTTTTGTCGATCTTTTTTAGACTTGTGTGGCCAAGTGTCCCTTCAACCAAAGAGTTCTTTGACGCGGCATTTTTCAAGCCTTTAGACACTCTCGGCATAAAACACCTGCATGGACTATTATCGACATTCCGCGCAACACTTTGAGAAAACATTTCGCATTTGACGATGCAGGCGATTCTCGATGAGCTTCGTCCACCAGCGTTTGAAATACTTTATCCGGTTCACGGCTCCGTTGCCATTATTCTTGGCTTCTACCTTTTGAGCATGATTTTTATTGAGCGTACTGTTTTATCGCCGATGCGGATTCTGTTATTAAGCACACAGGTACGATCAAAATGGGTCACAAATTACAAGGAACAATAAATTGCAGTTTTTTTGGCTTTTCTTCAACGTTCAGTTGCAGCTACTCATACGACCAACAATTATTGAAATTTCAAGCGAACATTTTGTTCTTGTCTGCTTGGGTTTCATGTCGATCTTCATTGGAAACGGACAGCTCTTGGCCGTAAGATTCTACTAAAAATTAAAGCTTTTAAGTTTTTGCAAATTCTTTTTCTCATTTTCGGCGTGGCATCACTAGCCACAACCTCGCTTTGGCGCGCAATTATTGCATTTGAAGTTGCGAACCAGAAAAGTTACACGTTTATTGGACGGTGAGTCAAACATGCCATAACTTATCATTTTAGGATCTTTTACTCACTCATCGCCGTTTTGGTTCTAGCAAACGCAGTGAGTTTCTGGTTTGTTTTCGACGATCAAGAGACAGCAAGACTTGTTATTGACAACGTACGATATCATCGATGCTTCAGAAAGTTGAGAAATAGGAAGTCCCGCAGTATAGACAGCTGCTTCAATTTCCCGTCGCTACGTTTAAAGCCGACCAACCGTGGACTCGAACCACAAACGTTGTGTGCATCAGCACTGTGGCCATCGGATTTAGCGGTGCCGGCTATGCTGCCTTGAAACACGCGATGCGTCTTCGACATCAGCGAATGGCTACCGTACAACGGCGAAGTTCGCGCACTCTTGAGCTTGAGGGACGACTTCACGTCGTTCTTCTCTTCGAGGACCTCATCTTCGTTGTCTTCATCGGCATTTCAATGATTTTCTGCATCGCGTTCTATATTTCGTCGGTGGTCCCTGCTCGTTTGTTGGGCTTATTAGGCCAACTGTTCAGGTTTCTATAATTGGATCTTCTTCCTGGTTTCTATGCATTCGAGTGTTAACAGCATTGCATTACTTGTCGTGTTACCTGCTTATCGTCGACGCTGTCGCGGTCACATTTGTACAGCGTTTCGGTGGCTGAAGCAGATGCTGACTTGCCTGCATCTCACGACGCATTTGTCTACGCCAGCTGTTACGATTGAAGTCACGGAAGCAACATCGCATGCTTGATAGATGCAAACAGCTGCTGTTTCGAGGGCGATCGATTCCAGATTGAGCAAGTGAATGAAGAATCAGAAAATCGAGAGATCTTTGAGTGTAGAGAAGCGAAGACGGTTGACGTTCAATGCGTTGTGTTTTTTTTGTTGTAAGATTGATGAAGGTGATACGTCGAATGAACGTTTTTGAGGAAACATGGCCGTTTGATTAGCTCGTAAATATTAGATTTACCTTGAACGACAGAGAACATGAAATAGTCGTGAAAAAGATCTCTTATGTCATGAAAAAGTAGTAGATCAAGACCAATGCCAGCTGAGCGAGACAGAAAAGGCCAAGCGCCGCCTTAAAATGCTTTTGGATCCAACGCCGATATGCGACGATGACCGTGAAAAGCAGAGCACAATTCAAATGTGAATGAATTGTCATTGGCAACAAGCTCCAATTGTAGAATCCTAAACGATCTTAGCGATTTTGCGAGTTGCCTACGTTGGTCTTGGGCGTCAAATACAGTTAGAGCAGCAACTATTACGGACGGTCTCAAAACAGCTGCCATAAATAGCACAAACTCACTATTTGCGTGAAGAATATATTCGCCTACCTGAACTAGAACGACAATGGTAAGCCGCCGATGCATGGCTGCTGTCCGGAAGCTCAACGAAGTCGGAGGTCGCAGAAAGACAAGATAGATCAGTCGGCATAGCGTGACAGCGCAGAGTGCGGTGTACACGCAACCACAAAGCGCCAAGAATACCAGGAACCAAATGCGGAACGAGATTGTGTTCGTACCAATCATGACCAGAGGCATGCCAGAAAAATTGAAGTCGGGAAATCGCTTTAATAATTTTATTGGACTGTTTATGCGTAGGAAGGACCTGTTTGGCATAAAACTGAGCTTCATCATTTGATGCAAAGAGCGGGCCGTAGAGCGCTGCTGATCCAACTGCCCAAAAAATACTGACGACTGCGTAAATTGCTCTAGCAACCGAACGCTCCGTATAAATAAGTTATCGAACACAAACCTTGGTGATACTGGAAAAATTTCTCCTCAATTCCATGCTGACAAAAAAAAGATTCTAAAAACTAAAGATATACCAACCTCTGGAACAATATGAACGTAGCGGGAAACCAAGGCACTAACATAAGCGGCTACTAATGCTCTAATTGTGAAAGCGACAATGGTCTACAAACGTTCACGGTTTTTCCTCGAAACCGCCTGATATAGTACCGCTATAAAGTTTGCGTGCTCCGGAAGCCGTCGCGCCAAAAATCCCGTGAACGCAAACAGAGGATTGGGCAGCATTGCGCCTGGCAGAAAGAAGCGAACAAGCAGCGACATTTGAATATCAAACGTAAACGTTATTGTCTGAATTCGACAAGCATTTTTGCGTGGTCTCCCTTGTAAACCTGTATCACAAGTGAAATCAGCCGATATTCCAGAGAGCCGGTCTTTACTCGCAGGACGAGAAAAATTGAAAATAAATTCAGAATCGCGGATGCAGTGCCGTGGAAGTTGTAGAACACTTCAAGGCTCTCGAATGGTGAGACCATTACCAGTCGTCTATCGTGTGGCTGGGCTGTGAGCGAAGCCGTAAGAAAGTAAGAGTTTCACGTGACAGAAAACGTGGCTGCGAAACAAAAAAGTTGAAGGGCCAAAAAGTCACCTGTCCAAGAAAGTAATGACTACAGACGCCATCAACAGCATTTGTTGATCGAGAAACTCGGTTGACTTTCCTTTTTCGTTTCTTTTTCGTGGTCGTCGCCTTGCCAAAGACAGGTGCGTTTGCATCAAGCAGCTTCGGAAACATTAATTGCGCCGAAAAGAAGTGGAGCCGCTAATTTGGCATTACAAAATTGCTGCGTGTCTGTCATCGATAAGTTGAAAGTCATCGATCGACAGGACCATATTGGATGCGAGCCCTCAGAGCCCTCTTTCTAGCGTTGTTGGAAAATAGTGGCATGTTTCTCTTCCCACCACAAACAGAATGGGCCCGACTCTCACGCTGACCGGAAAATTCACTTTTCAACACCAAGGCAACGATCAGCATGTAAAACGCGTGAAGTCCCGAGATCAAGAAATTCACAACCGGCACTACAAAGAAGCCCAGCATTATTAATCTTCTTCATGTTCGAATATCACCCCGAATAAGGCGGACGGTTGAACTGCAGCGCACAGAAAGCAGAAAGAGCAAAAGATCCGAGCGAGAAACCATTAGACTTTGAATAGGTCGTCGTTGCTTAAAGTGAGCTGAAATATTTAGAAGTTCTTATTACTTTTGACCGTCATCAACATTTTGGCAAGGAATCCGTTTCGTTAGAAAGATGATCAGCAAGCTAGGGAACGCGTAAGTAGTTGTCTGTACAGTGATCGGTGGCGCAGCCGCAGGAGGCACCGCGGTTGGGGCAAGGGGGAAGCTTCACCGCCGTCTTCGAACAGCCAAGATCATATCCGTCATAGGTGCATTCCTTGCAGCCCTGAAAATCCCAAATGAGCGCTTCGTGAATGATATTGTCGGACCAGAGAGAATCTCCCTCGCGCCTCCATTTTGATCTACATCCAGGTTTGAGCAGCCAAACCTGGATGTAGATCAAAATGGAGGCGCGAGGGAGATTCTCTCTGGTCCGACAATAGACTGCATTACTACCTTTTCGGGAAGATAACCGCCGCTCTTGACGCTCGTATAGCATTCGATGCTCAAGGCCACAGCAACGCACGCAGCGAAAACAAGAAACACGCGGCAAGACATCTGGAACAGGAGGAGACGAGTGAAGACGTTTTGCCTTACGAACTCGACATGGGAAGCAGAAAAAAATGAGCGAAAAATCTTTCGTCTTTGGTCACAATGGCAAAACATCATGGTCGCGAGAAATTCGCAGAACTGGAGGTAGGTAACACACGAAAAGTAAAAAAGGCTTTCTCGTTTGACGACGCGGTGCGTGAGACGGCGGCGAAGGCAATTCGTCGAAAATCGTTGACTTTTGCTCAACGAGGTCGCATCCGCTGAGGATTCCTTGTAAGCGTTCTGCGAAGTATTGTAATTCAAATTGTATTCATGTTGCGCAGGTTAGTGACGTTTTCCCGGTCAAAGAATCTCTCTCCAAGTCTATCTCTCACCAAGAAGAGCCAAACAAACATCGGGTCCTTTACAACGTTTACTCTGTCTCAATTGCAATTGTCTCAATTTGTTCTAAAAATGTTTATCGCACAATGAACCGTTTAGCATTGTCGACATCAGGCTATCCGTGGCTTCGACGCTACTACTTCCTCCCGGCTGAAATCGCTCATTCAACAAGCGCGTCCCTACGCGGTCCCGCGTTATTGATGCACATCACGCTGATCTGCTTCTCATCGTGCTTCTCCACATGGCAATCATGATGAGGCTTTGAGCAGTCTTTGCAAGGATTGGTCGTCGATGCGGGCACTAAAGGACATTTTGGAGAAAAGACAATAAAGCTCACTCAAGACCCAGGTCGCAGCATCGACGCGTTCGACGAACAGGAAAGAAAAGAGAGCCTGAAAGTGGTTCCATAATGTTGATAACACAAACTCACCAAAAAGATCAGCGCAAGGAATCGCATAATCGACCTTCGGAGGGAAGTTGTACACGAAACTCGGGCTCAAGCGAACTTTTATACTAGCTTCACTAATGCTTCCATAGCTTTCGACGTGCTTTTGTGTAACAGTACGACCATAAAAAGCTTGAGATGGTCCTGTTAGTGCTTCGACTTGACGTTGACGGCGAATGCCGCGTGACACATTAGTCGCCGACCTAGCGTTTTTTGTTTGGTTTTGGATGTACCATCGGTGCTATTTCTTCGAATTGTTAATTGTTTTCACCTTGGTCGCTTTCCAATGTTTCCTCTATCAGTCGTTTTGTACACGATGCTCTCTTTGCGTCGTTCCTTTGTCGACAAACGTTCCGAGAACAACGATCATGAACTGGGCGTCGGCCCTGATCAGCAGAGACGGCGAACTCGACTTTGAAAGGCAGTTGCTTCTGTCGGTCATGTGGCACCGCGTCGTCTTTGTGGTTCGTTTCTTACAAATGTTGCATGATGGTCATTTACAGCTTTTCTTGATGACCTCCGCCTTTTCTAAGGAATGCCCGCCAAACAGCTCTCTTAGTGATTGCGGCTCTCACTGTGAACGGGAATGTGGACAACCTTGGCCAAAGGTTCGCCGGGTCAACCTCACTCACTTCACCTTCATTCAGGCTTGCCCCCGCATCTGCAATCCACCAATGTGCTTGCACGAAGGACTTTGCGCGGGCTTCGCATGGAGAGTAAGTTGAACAGACCAGCAACCATTGTGCCTCAGATGTGTTCATCACACAAAATGCTGAAGGCTGATCCGCGCGATCGGCGATCGGTGGTCTCGTTCATAAACCCGCTTATTTCTTTTCGCTCAAAGGCGTCCGGAATATTAAGAAAGAAAGCATTGAAATCTTCTGTACATTTCAAAGCAAAAGCAAAACAAAGGTAAGGGCGAAGACGAAACGAGCGAATACAAAACCGCTTTCTTTTCCCGCACTCTCCGCCTCTCTTCATCCTCGCGGGCATTATAGCCTGCACCATTTTTATAACAGGAACTTCATTTTGCCAATTTATTCCACGCGCGAGAAGTTTGAAGGGGTCTGGTTTACACTGGATGTCGTGACAGCGCCGACTTCAGTCGACGTCCTATAATGAGCAGGTCGCAGAATTTGAACCATCGCTTTTTGTAGCTGCAAAGGGACTCCGTAAAGTAAAGGTAACAGAACTTGCCGATTTGCTGCAAAGGATGAGCAGGAAAGCGTCCGGAAGGGTCATGAGATCGTTTGCTGGGTAAAACTTGAAAAAATCGAGTGATTTTAAATCACGAGAAAACCGAACCAGAGGAGCGACCACTTCGAAAAGCTCTCGTGCGTCGGCATATTTGGCGTAAAGGTAAAGAACTTGCTGAATGATCATGAAGATGGCAAAGAAAAACGAAAAGAATGAGTAGATGAGAAGCCTCTTCTCTGCTTTGGCTTGCTCCTTTGAACGTCTCTAAACTCGCGAATTTCCTACAAAAACACAGTCAACCGCAAGTTTCTTGATATTGCACATCGAAGCAATATTGAGAGCAAAGGCAAGGGTCGAGAAGACAATGGAAACACTATTACCAGCAATGTGATTGAGCTGTAATTCAAAGGTGTCTGAAAACAATAGGCCGTCTACCGATTGGAATTCAATCCTATAGCCAAGCGGGAACCACACAATCAAAGATGATCTTCTCATTCCAACCAACGATGTAGATCCACAGCGTGCTCGCCCATTGAACTGCCACAACATACAGCGTGCGTCGCGTCGTCCAGAACTGTCATGTTTTGTTCCACGAAGGTCTTTTTCCCTTACGGCTTCATGTTGCTTATAGAACGTAGTGGCGGAAAAGCGATTGAGCGCGATTAGGAAATTGCCTGAAATGCTCTCGATCTCTGTTTTAAATTTATTTCAAACCTTCAAACTGTCCCGCAAACGGGGGATATGTCGACAAATAGGAAATGTCCGCAAGAAGACCGTATTCGGGTCCCAGATGAAAGTCTGAAGCTTCGGCTCTGATAACTTTTTCCAGCATACCAAGAAAGAGCCTTGTGCCAACGCTGGCAAAGACATGCGAAAGAATGATGAAAATTGCTAAAGAGAATCTTGGACAAACATGTGTTTGAGCCTACCATTGGAGGTGTATAAAATAAAGAACCCAGTCCGGAAATCCTTTTTGAACCTCGAAAAGAGAATGACGTAAAGCACGAAAAGTTGAACAATATTAGCTATTATTTCAATCGCCACGAAGGGATATTCGTAGACAGCAAAACCCATATTCAACACAGATTGTTGAACCTGCGAATCTTGGCACCCTCAAGTTAACCTTTTATTAATGGGCGGTGCACGTCTAGACCGTGGTGAAAACGCTGCATAGCGTGTTTGAGAGACACTAGGCCGTAATGATAAACAGCTCTCGGAAACAAGACGTTCAAGTCGCAGCCAGTTGTTTTCTTTAACCGGAAGTTAGTTACTCATTGCTCAGACAGACATTTGATAACCTACTACTATAACATAATTTCGTACTACTCCTGACTGACCGTCACACACCCCTTTTAGGCACGCTTAGGGTCCGTGTCATATGTCATTGTGTTCGTCATCGAACGCTGATTCTTTTTTACCCTATGTAACGCAGGTTCTGACGCGACCCTGACAACTTACAGACAACTCGAAATCCCCTTAGACAAGAACATACCGTAGGTCAAAACTGCGTGCATTCGCGCCGGGTTCAAAGTTTTGATCTACAATTTTGATCTACCGATCTTTTCTTTTGTTTCTATGAACTTAGGCTTATTCAGCCTGTAGCCGTTTGATGCTATGCATTTGTAGTCACAGAGAAGCACCCGGAGAAGACGAGCCGCTGAAGGCGGCGAGTTTAACCTTAGTAAAAGTGCCTTCTGACGTGGGAATCAATCAGTCGTCTTCGGACTTTACTGACTGAAAAAGGCCACGGCTTGTTCTGCGGCTTACAAAGCTGAAGTTTCTTTTGACTAACAGAGGCCACGGCTTGTTCTGGGACTTACAAAGCTGAAGTTTATTTTGACTAACAGAGGCCACGGCTTGTTCTGGGACTTACAAAGCTGAAGTTTCTTTTGACTAACAGAGGCCACGGCTTGTTCTGGGACTTACAAAGCTGAAGTTGATTTTGACTAACAAAGGCCACGGCTTGTTCTGCGAGCCGCCGAAGGCGGCGAGTTTAACCTTTAGTAAAAGTGCTTTCTGGTGCCAGTGCCATTCTCCTTCTACTGGCTTGTGCCTTCTGGTGCCGGAATCATTCTCCTTCTACTGGCTTGTGCCTTCTGGTACCGGTATCATTCTCCTTCTACTGGCTTGTGCCTTCTGGTGCCGGAATCATTCTCCTTCTACTGGCTTGTGCCTTCTGGTACCGG
>JAQIXL010001580.1:0-17007 GCA_034700245.1 Poikilolaimus oxycercus
GAAAGGTCGAAGTTTGGTTTGGAGAGGTAAACCAAACTTCATCTTCAAGAATTTCGCTACTTTGAAGACCTTTGACTGACCAAACTTCATCCTTGTGAAATTTCTTTGCTTTTAAGGCTTTTGAAGCAAACCAAACTTCCCCCTTTTACGAGGAGTCTTTTTTAAATGGTATATTTCATTGTTAGAAAGGAAATGTGACGATGATGACAAAGTGAACTGGCATGTCTCGCAAAGTGTTGAAAGCCGTTGCTTTTCCTGGCTCTTGATCACTGACTGACCAACCGCGGTTCTCCTCGCCCGCCTCCTTCAGCTCGGCGGCCTCTGACCTCTCATGAGTACATTTTCTTTGCCAGCCTCCTCACTATTCCAAAAAGTTACAGTGGATCCGAAAGAACTACTCCAGAAGGCCTTCGACTCTGCGAAGGACAACTTCGAGACCGCCCTTCGTCACGGAACGGTACACAAACCCGGAAACGAATATGAATCTTGGAACAAATGGCCTTTGTGGCACCAACTTCTCTGATCCCCGCCGCAATGAGTAGAGAATTTCTTTCAGATTCTCAGTTTCAAACAAGCGGTTTCGGCCGATCTCTTCAAGGACGCCCTCAAAAGGTGTGTCCTCGGCACGCTGAAAAGAAGTCTTTCAGTGACGGATGGAAGGGATGCGAGCGCGTCCTCGGCGGCCTCCTCCATGGCCACTTCAAATTTCACATGATCCGGCTTCAATACCTGAGCGGAGATGAAGTTGAGAGTGATCACTTGAAGGGCAAAGCTCCTGTTGCCGTCTCCGAGGCTTCCTTCTTCAAGACGCTCCTCATCGGCCTCTCTCAGAGGAATGACCGCCGGACGATGTGCGTCTTCGATGGCCTGCCTGAAAGCAAAACTGGTTCAGCTCCCGCCAGGCCTTCAACAGCATCCTCAAGAAAGTGAAAGAGAATGAAGGCTATGATGACACCAGTGAGACGGAGCTGCACGGCTGGTGCGCTACTACGTGCACGTACCTCCTGCAGAGAATCAAAGTGAATAGCGTCTCCTCTCGAAAAAAACAAAGCCAGACAATGCAATATAAATTGGAGTTTTGGAATAATCATTAACATATTTAAAATTTCTTTTGATTCTATTTGAATGAATACTTCAAGGAGCAAAGTGAGCAAGTTCGGGAGACGGGCGAGGAGGTCGGCATCGAGGGCGGCGTCGAGCGACGCCAGGAGGACGGCGTCGAGCGACGCCAGGAGGACGGCGTCGAGCGACGCCAGGAGGACGGCGTCGAGCGGCGCGAGGAGCACGGCGTCGAGTGGCGCGAGGAGCACGGCGTCGAGTGGCGCGAGGAGTACGGCGTCGAGTGGCGCGAGGAGTACGGCGTCGAGTGGCGCGAGGAGTACGGCGTCGAGGACAGCAAAGACGAAAAGCCGCCGACAGATGCTACCGTAATCACACCACCTGTGAAATCAATAATGAGCCGCAGTGGTCCGAAGAAGATGCAATGGCCGTCTTCGAGAACCCGCGCTGGCTCCGCGAGGAACTTCAACGCCTGGAACACGTGGTCGGCTCCGTCGCCAAGCTTCCCGACGACTTTTTCCACAATCGCGACGAGCCGTAATTTCCCCATCGGAACATGCACGCAATTTCTTCAGCGCGTTGATGTACTTCTTCGACGATCTCAATGCCATCTTCTTTCGCGACCTCACGCGTGCTGTGGGCCACCAACAACAGCTCGACGAGTTCGTGCCTTCATAATAACGAAAAACGTTTACACATTGCAGCGCGGCGCCCCTCACACGCGGCGAAGCCAATCAATGGTGTATGGAGATCTTACAAGGGAAAAATTTCTTGAGAGATTTCAGTTGCGCGGATCGAAGTCCAGCTCCTCAACCAGACCGTCGTGCTTCGAGATCTCATCAACAACAGATTCGACCGGCTCTGGGCGGTTCTCAAGCCGGACACTGAGACTGCTAGGGAGACACCAGATTACCGCGTTTGAGTTGCGAGCTTGTAGTGATATCCGTATACAGTGAGGGCCTTTCCTCTCCGCTCTCTGGCTCTTCCTCGTCTTCGCCATCAGCTTCTCCAACGTCTTCGCCATCACCATCTTCTTCGTCTTCGCCATCGGCTTCTCCAACGTCTTCGCCATCAGCATCTTCTTCGTCTTCGCCATCAGCTTCTCCAACGTCTTCGCCATCACCATCTTCCTCGTCTTCGCCGCCTTCGCCTGTAATCCACTCCCGCGCCCCGACTTCCGATCCACTAAGACTCCCCTGAAATGATAGCGAGAATCCGGATAAAGACGTGTCGAATACAACTGCGTATTACCAATTATTACTTTGTGGATGTAGCGTCTTGCTCCAAAAACAGCGTCTCTTTGTATAAGAACATTTACCAACACGCATCAAAGATTGTGAAACAAACACCACGATTCACATCTCATTTCTTTTCACTTAGAAGCGCTTTACAAAATAGTTACCAATAAGTTCTCAGTAGAAATCAATCAAGAGCACGGACCGGCCTTCATGGACAAGCACCACAAAGTGCGAGATTGTGGGCAAAGAAAGAATAGACGACTTCAACTGGTTTTCTGGCTGTTGCCCGATACCAGAGAAAACGAAGAAGGAGAATAAAACTCTCATAAAACTCAATGAAGTCATGGCCATAGTAAAATGAGAGCAAGAATAGTCGCAAGACGTCATGGGAGAGAGAAAAGATACAGGCAAGTTGTGGGAATCTCTAAAAGAACTCTAGGCAACAAAGAGAACCAAAGGTCTCTTATCCTTTCTCTCTCAAAAGTTGATACAACTAGGATGGATGGAAACGCGCCTAAAGCGGCACCTACAATACAATAAGAAAGAAGACTGTCACATTTGTCGATGGATTTTACAATCGACAAGTGATAAAACAATCAAGAAGAGGAATAGAGGTATGGCCCTTACAATTTACACTCCACAGAAAACAATTTGGGATTGTGTACAGCGCCATTAGAGAAAGAAGGATCAGGACACTGGGGAATATAGTACATGAGGACAAAAAGAGCGCACACACGAATGCGCGATCAAACTATCCAGCAAGACTTGAAAACCTCAATGAAAAGATGAAGAAGAGAAGAGAAAGAAAGATGGGACGGGACCCCGGAAACCAAAGACTTTCCCCGTCTTCCCGCACGGCGTTATTGAGGCAAAGAAAAGGGAGAATGAGAAACCGCACGAAAACATTGAACAAGATAAGATGTGTGAGAAAAGAAAGAAAGAAGAACGATTGAAGAAAGAAAAGTCACGAATTGCATCTGTGGGAGAAGGAAGAATCGACGGCTTCCTTTTGCTCTTGAGACTTAGTCGGTGAAGGTGTGGCTCTTCGTGGAATGACTTGAAGACTGCGGCGACGTCGAGCACGATGTGGGAGGCGGAGTGAGACACGACTGCGGCAGAGTGTCCGATGCCGACGGTGAGCGCATCTGTAAGTTCACAAATTAGACGAAGCCGTGAAGAGTTATGGTCATGAGGATAACTAACTAGAGTTCCAAGGCATAGGAGGCCGGGATCAAGTCTCTTTCGCCCCAGATTTTTTGCCTTTTGTGCAAAAACATGGAGTAATCTATCGAAAGCACAGAGTCAGAAAAGCAAACCTCAATGGAACGACTGAAGGTGGCCGAGGATGGCGCAGCACCCGAAGACGATTGCGGAACGAGACCGAGTTGCCTCTCGAACTCGTGAAGCTGGCCCATGAAGTGGAAGTTCGGCGCAATCGCCGCATTTCTTCGTTGCACCAGGTCATAGGCGTCCTCCAACGTCCACCTAAAGAAAGTAAAGTTGCAAGGGAATGAAGAGAGGAACCTGTGCGTGGCCATGAGATAGGCGAGGCAGACGGTGACGGATCGAGAAATGCCAGCGACGCAGTGGACGAGACAGGCCGTGCCCGCCGCTGCCGCCTCGTTGATGAAACCGATGGCACTCGGGAAATAGTCGGCGAGATTGTGCGAGGCGTTGTCGTCGACGGGGATGCGAAGATAGCGGACGACTCCAGAATCCTCGAAGACATTCGGTAGATTTGAGGTGACATTGACGATGGATCGAATGTTGTACCTGAAGTGAGAGATAAAAAGCAGGAAAGAAGGCAAACCTTTTGAGCACTTGATCATTGGCAGCTGTTTCCGCATTTCCCAAGTAGAGATGGGGCAGAATCTGCACCGGGAAACGCTGACCCGAAGGACGACGCTCGATATGCGAACCCTCGACAGAGATCGTCAAGGACCTGAAAAAGTTTCAGTCATAACGGCTCAAAGCAGAAACGATCAATGAAAAGAGCGACAAGACTCACTTGAGATTGAGAGCCGAGGGATGATGGTGGTCACCAAGACCTCCACGAGAGTCCACATCACTTTGAGCACCGCTGTTCGAGTCTCCTCCATCACTCTCATCGTCACCAGGAGCGGCAATTCGCGGCCAACGGGCTAACACCGAGTCGATGTTCTCTGTAAAAACATCATCATTAGTACCAGACGACACACTTTTCCAGCAATATTTCACTCTAACTCAAACGAGAAAACACGGAAGTTCGACTCTTCGTTAAAACAGCCAAAACAAAGCTATAAAAACTATTTACCTGCAAGTACAGCGACGGCAAAGTCAGCCGTCTTGAGGGCTCGGACCAACGAGACAGAGAGCGCTTCGACTTCACCACGAGGAGATCGCGGAGGAGGAAGAGCCGTAACTAAAACAAGAGTCTATGGTAAATGAATACTGTTTACCTGGCTGGACGCCATTTGGAGACTCCGAGCCGTTGCCCTTCAGTTCGGGTACGACAACGACACGCGGCCGTTGAACTTCGTCACCGCCGCGAAGACGCTCGCAAAGCGATGCCAACGGCAACGTGCCGGCTTGGAGACGGCGCAACAGCACATGAGGAAGGTGAACCCTGAAAACAATGAGTTTCAATCACCTCGTTCAACAAATGATAAAACGATGAAAAGAAAAAGGAACAAGCCCACCAACCTAGTCGCCTTTGCAATGGGCGTTCCGGAAGTGCGGCAATCGAGGACGCAGATATCATCCTCATTGACGAGACGAGCGAAGAGATCTCCGTCAACGAACTCCACATCGGTCGTCGACGAGCGGACAGGCGAGGCGGCCGCGGCCGAAGCGGCGATCACCTCGGGCATCGACCAGCACGTGTTCGAAGTGGAGGCGCGTGACTGCTGAAGGACGACGGCGCCCGACGAGACCATCGAAGTTTCACACCTGCAAGAATCCACAAAGTCAGTCATCATCTTCAACGACAGCGCAACAAACTCGCGTTCACGGCGACGACCACGCATAACGAGGCTAATAGCGAGCATTGCGAAAGACGAAGAGGAGACAACGCGCACAAAGAAGAAAAGAAGAAGGCACGCCGCGAACGACGTCGCGTTGACTGACGTCAAATGCCATACCTAATCGCTACTACTCAGAAATTTTGGCGAAAAGAAGAAAAACGGTTCTCGCTCGCTCGAGGGCGAGTGGTGAGAAGCGTCGAACAGGTGAATTTCCGCCCCTCTAGCTTTCAATTCCCCCCACAGAAAGTATACGATCTTGCAAGATGGAAAGGCAATGCTTCAAGAGATTTACACGCTCCAAAAGACGACAAGACTGCCGTGGCAGTAACGAGAATAAACTAGTCAGAGCGCGTGAAGTAGAAGAAAAAGAAGCGGGGACGTCAACGACGTTGAAGGCGGTGGCGAGGCGGCCGTGGAGGAGGAGGCGGCACGCGCAAACACAATTTATGAATGAATAGCCGGAGCGACGTCGCACGCCGGCCTCCCCCCTTTCCCCTCCTCTCTCGCCCCAATGAGCGTCATTGTCCGGCGCCCTTGTCCACTTCTGCACGATCAACGCGAAAAGCAACAAGGAGGGGCGGGGTGGTTGGCAAGTGCAAGAGTTCTCCTCCTTTCCAGAAAAGGTCGCACGCCTGCTTTCCGAGAGCGAAAACATCGCGCGATAACCCAATTTTGTGTATGTTCACAAACGATGCGAGACAAGATAAATTCGGCAACAGCACATCCCACCGGCGACGACGCCTTCATTCATTCATGCAGACAGAGGAGACGCATGTGTGCAGCAAGACTAGGCAAAGACGCAGTGAGTTATGCGTTGCAGCGCCCGCAGCGGCCGGCCGCCCCCTCGTCGTCCGCCCCCGCGAAGATGCATGCGAGCGCACGCCAGTCTTCTTTTTGCAAGACAATTGAGCGATGAAGAAGAATGTCTCCCAACTGGAAGCGCCCACCCCCGACCCCCTCGGGAGTCTAGGCAGCAATGAGAAGAAACCCGAAAACACGGAAGAAGTGAAGCATCGAGTCAGAGAGTGAAAGAGTAAAAGTAAAGTGAAGTGGGGAGTGTCAAATGTCAGCTGATGACCAAATCCTCATTCATCGCGCATCAAATGAATTTGGAACCTTGACGACTAGTCACCGAGTTCAATCCCTTTTCCTAAAAAGTTCCGGGATGGCGTGGCACACTCCACATTTCAAACAACGGCAACTGTTGGCAAGATTTCAAAATCTTTGCAAGAAGAGACGGACGGGAAGGAAGGAGGTGGCGGGTGGAGGAGACTCAATAGAACCCGTCGCCCCTTCCCTATCATTCGAGTCGAGGAAGAGGAGAGAAGAGGAAGAAGTGCCAAGTGAGTGGGCCGAATGGGCACGAACGAGCGCGCGAGAAGGGCAGCCGCTTCTCTCCTCTCTTAAAGATAACCCCAGGCGTCGGCAAGAGGACACACCGAGAGTGAGAGAGAGAGAGAGAGACAAGACAGTTGTTCCGATTCATCCAAGAGAGCATTCAACTTGTGTAATGTCAAGATAGGCACGAAGAAGAAGTTCAATAGACTCTACTACTTCTTCCCTCTCTCTTTTACACTCAATCACTTCCTGTCCTCTCGTCATGAAAAAGGCTGATATTCTAAAGTGGCAATTTGTTGCGCGTCTTCTTCTACCATGCCCCCACGCCACTCGAGATATGCGTTCCGGGACGCCAAAACGAGATGACGACGCGCCATGATCCTACGCCTTCCTTCCGGCATCCCCCCTCCTCATCTTTCCTAATTCGTACTCTCTCCCCTTGGACTACAAGACGAATGCTAATAGTAGAGAAAAGCTGTCACTTGCAAACAAAACCAAGTGAAAGAACTCACATTTCTCTTCTAGTAACAACGGGTGGCCACTCGAGGGCGACCAAGAAGACGACGCGCAGCGATCAACGGTGGAGATTCTTCAAGAAAAAGGAAGAAGAGGCGGACGCCGCCCCCGCCGCTCTGCCATCGCAGTCATCTTCTTCGTCGTCGTCGGTTCCCCGCCGCGCAAAGGAACTCCTCACTCACTCGCCCCTTCTCCCTCCTCCTCGCTCCTACTTTGGAATTCCGTCGCAGACGCAAGTCTTCGCAGAGCGGCGCGCTTACGCACACAACGGGACGCCCCGACAGCGCCCTCCCTTCCTCCTCCAGTTCGTCGTCGTCGTCGTATACTAATCAGAACTTGCCCGGGGTAATATTAGGAACCCAAGCAGCAGAGACGCTCCTCCCTCGAGATTCTCCTTCTAGCACACAGACGCTTCACGCAAGCAAAATAATTGACAACCAGAAGGCGATTTGAGAGAAAGATCCTCGTTGCTAGCCAGGATGAATCATCGCCTCCTTCCACACTGCGAGTCCTGATAAATGAGAACCAACAGGCGCTTCCCGCCCCTTCCCTTTCCACTTCCCGACTTTCAACGCGCCAGACTCTAGCTTTCAAAAAGCAGCTTCGATGAATAAAACGTCAACAAGATCATAAGAAAGTAGTTGAGGGTGGTGAGGGGGGCGGCCGGGTTTCGGGTGCATACACGCAAGGAAGAAGACCCACCACCCTCTCAGGGCAATAGCGTGCGTGGGCTAAGACGACTTAGTGCCCCCAGTCGTCGTCACTTCGACCACCTCCCTCCCTCCCTCCTTCTATTAGACGTGAGGCGTCGTCGGCAACCTTCTGAACTTCTCGGAACTAATTCCCTCTTTCTCCTCTCCCCCACACTAAGTGCAACTAGAGAATGAACAGAGAGCTGAGCGAGCAACGAGATTCAGTTGGAGATATACGTGGGGAAAAAGAGTGTGAGAGCGGAGAGCTCATGCTCGTCGAAGAGCAAAAGGCGTCAGGGTAAAGAGAGAGAAGAAAAAAGCGATCAGGTGCCATGGGCGCTAGTGACCTCAACCACCCACGGGCGCCTCGACGGCGGTGTGTCTTCCATCTCCCAAGGGACAGGGGAGCAAAGCAGCGGGGTTAGAGAAGAGGGCAAGAACAGCCAGCTGCCTCTTCGGATCAGGCAAGAATTGAGGGAAGGCGGACTTCGCCCCGGTCTTTGAGACTAGTGGAAGACCGAGAGACGACGACGTTCCCCGTCCTCGACTGACTGGCACATCTAATCGGGCCCGAAATCCGCAGCGCTGCGGGACGACCCGAAGTCGCGATCAAGTCTTTACCGTAATCCCCGGCGACGTCGGCAGATCCTACCACGGAGAGCGGGCCGAAAATCCGGCAAACGACCCGCCACAAACAACGTCTCACTAGCTCAGCCGAGCAGGGAAAGTGGTCTTGGGCGAACGATCAAGGTGGAGCTTTACTAGTCGAGGGGACACCAACCCGCCCCTTAGGACACGAAGAACGCGCGCGGGAGACGATGTAGGTGGAGTTCGGAAGGGACGCCCAAAAGCAAGTCCGGCTTCCGCCCGCCCGCATAGCATGGGAAACTCACACGTCCCTCGAGCCCCCACGCACACGAAGAAAGTCAAACTTCGGTTCGTTCACACAACCTATTCGTGGATAAAACTCAAACAAACAAATTAGCCGTAATGAGCGCGTTGAAAGGCCATCCAGTATGCGACAGCACTCACTCGCTCACTCTACACTGTAGGAAAGAGGAAACTGACTCTGAGGAAGAGAAGGAAGAAGGAAAAAAAGAGAGAATCCCCGATTCCACCCCCACGCCTTAACGACGACTCATTCCAAGAACAACAAGGGACAGTGAAATTCGGCGACTAGGCCTCGACCCGAAGCGGGGAGCGTTCCAATGAAAAATGCATGCGAGTGCGGTTTCTCTAGAAGAAATTAGACAACGGAAATTTTGATGATCTGGCTGTGGAAGGCAGCACGCACGGCATTTCGGGTGGGCGAGGGAGAAGCGCCAAGAAAAGCAAGTGTGCCCTAGAAGAGGGGCCGCCATAACAAGTGATTCGGTTGAAGAGAAAAAGAAGGAGCGCCGTCCCCGTCTTCGTCGCCGCGCGCAAACCTTCAAGCCCCTACTTTGCGCCCCGTCGTCGGCAAGAGTCGCCCACGCGCCTCCCCTACACGTTTAGTTACGAAACGGGCAACGAGGGAGAAGAAAATCTGTGGCTGAATGAAGAGAAGAAGAGGAAAGAGAAGAGAAAGAAGAGCACAGAAAGCGGAGGAGGCACAAACGACGAAGAACGCAACAAACCCCTCATTCTCGCGGGTTTTAGGCCGGGTTTTCAAGCGCAAATTACCCCTGAACCACTACCAATCGCGTTCCCACGGCGGCGCAGTCGAAGAAGAGCATTTTACGCGCAACGGGTCGTCAAATAGACAAGAAAACACATAGAAACAAAGCGAAACGACAAACATTAAAAACAAGCAACTCAACAAATAATCGAAACTTTATCGCGCGCGCGCATTTGGTGCGCGCGCATCTCGCTTCAAGTCTACGGTAATGATTTGCTGTTTTCGCTTCGAGACCCTTTTGCATAAATGCCATCGGCGCGACTTGGAATAGCAAGTTCTTCCGGGATAGGATTTCTTCTTCTTCGAGTGGCGAAGGTGGTAGTCGGCGGCTACGTGCACGCTGCACTTCTTCGCGTTTCGGATATCCGGGAACGAGGAGAGGGGAGCGTTAACGAATTCGTATAAGAGCCACACCAGAGATACACGCAAAGCGGGGATTTCGGAATCAGCTCGTTGCCCCCTGGAAGATTCTCTCTCCTCTCACTGCCACCTCCTCCCCGGTTTGAACTTTGAGGTCGCCGCCGTCGTCGGCTCTCAGAAACACCTCTTGCTATGATGAGGCTGAAGCTCGTGTAAGATTAGCCGAGAGACCACCCGAAGAAGCCGAGACGCCTCGGTCTTCTACGAAGTGAGAGAGAGAGGAGTCTTCAGGCGAAAAACTTGGCTGGAGCTCGCGTGAATATTTCAATAGCTGAAGGCGCGGGTGGAGGAGAGCGTCGTCTCTTCGGACTCAAGAAGGAGAAGGAGAACGAGCTGGGTTTCATTCAAAAAGAGAGAATCACGGGACCAAGGGACGCCCCGAGAGTCCTTTCTTATGCTTGCGTGGCAGACGTCAGGCTTCTTTGAACAACAACACACTTGGAAATTTCCCTTCTTCTTCTTCTTCTTTTTCGTTCACAAACAAGAAGAGGGTGGATGAAAGAAATCTCCATGGTTGCTTCCTAGTCCGCCTCTTTCGAACGGGGGGCATTTTCTCCTTCCAAGAGTTCCCTCCCTCCATTGCAAACGTTCTTCTAATTCAATCTCACGGGGATTACGGTAGGAAATCAAAACAGAGATCGTCTCGTGAAGCGCACGTAAGCCTTGTACCGGAAACACACGAGTCTGCAAGCACTCTCTCTTTCTCGGTGTGTGGGCCGGCAATACTCCCACGGGTTGCGCCTTGCAAGAGAAGGGGAGAGCGGCTCCCGAGGGGGCGAACTTGCGAACAAAGAGTAGCACCTGACCCCGACGGCTGGGGGGAAGAGGACCGTCCGTGTCGTATGATCTTGCCGCGCCTCTCCCCTCTTCTCTCAAGAGTCTTGAAGCGAAAAGGCGCAGTAATGCATCTTTGAACCCGACGCGCGAGCCTCTTCTTGTAGTCTGTGCATTGTGTGAAGAAGGCTTAGAGATCTTAGAAAAGGTTTTTCGAGTCGTCGAATTGCCTGATGAGGAGGGAGAGAGGGGAAGGGCAAGCAGGTGCATGTTATGAGGTCCTTTTACCAATCTTCATTTTCCTCCTTCCTTGCCCATGACGTGAAGTCAAAAGATTTGGAGTGAGACTCTGGCGTGTATTGAATACGGAGTTGCAAATAAGAGAAGGAGGGGAGTCCTGTTGCCGATCATGATGGAGGAGAGATGAATGTCTCATTGCTATGCTACACACATTCAAACACTCACGTAGGTCTTCTTCTTCTCCTCGAGCGAGTCCCTTTCATAAATCCTCCCTCAGTCATGAAAGAGAAGAAGACGCAGAAGGGGGAGCTTGGGAGCCCGTGCGGTGGATCGCATTTACCGCATTAGACACTCGTGCTCTCACGGCAACAGCAGGCAATGGAACGAGACATGCCATCCTCCCTCTTCCCTCCTCCTCCTCCACCCTCACGTCGGGTTCCTCGAATCGGGACACTCGAGTAAATAGCGTTATGAAAGAGCGCGGGATTTTCTAACTAAATCGGGACGAGGCGGGCGGGGCAGTTCTTCTTTTCATGAAAGAAATGTCGTAAATTCGCGAATTCTCGAAAATACTACTTTATGAATGCTGGCTTGATTCGCCACGTGCGGGTGGCCCTGAAACCTAGCGCGTCGTCGTCGAAAAACGCTTGCGCTCCTTCGAAGAAAAGTCGAAAGGACGTCATTCGAGCCGTTTTTCCCAGCACTTTCTCCGAAGGCGCTTCCTCTTTGCCCTGAGAGAAGAAGAAGGAGTCCACTCATAAGAGGGGAGAAGAGGGAGAAGGAGAAGAGAGAGGAGAGAAGGAGGAAGGAGAGAGATGAACATCCGTTGTCCTCCTCCTAGATCTCAAGCTTCAAAGACCGACAATTGAGATTCCGCCATGACGATAGAAGGCAAACATTTCTTCTTCGCCTCCTCCTCTTCTTCTTCATTCTTTTTCCCCTCGATGCCCCGATTCGAGTACGAAATTGTGCCCTCAAAACGTTTTGCACCCCGAGGTGAAGGAAGTTTTTGAACCCGCAAATTCGGTATGTGGGCGAAGCGGCGACGACGCCGTTGAAGCGTCACGACGTAGGCTCACGTCCCCTTCCCTTGGTGAGCTGAGCTCAGCTGGTGGCCTCAAAACACGGGATTGCACACGGTCTCAGTCAGCTCGACCAAAGATGAGGCTGAGGTAGAACGAATACGACTTCCTTCTTCTACGTTTCAACCCTCCTCAATCCCAAGAGAGTCTGGACCGAGTACAGTTCAAGAGGAAGGCTTATTGTTAGCGAGAAATTGAGAACTAACGAGCATTGAGACCAATTGTTGAGGTCTCGGAAGGATTTCCACAGAGAAAGCGATAGGAAGTAAAAGAGAGAAGGAAGAGGTTGGAGAAACCTCGAGACCTTCTTCTTTCTCTCAGCAAACACAGAGCTCACCTGTGAATGAAAGCAGCTGAAACTCATTCACGCCGAGTTGGTGGGGGACCTCGAGGCAGTAAAGGGAGTGGGTGCTAGGAGAAAAGAGAAAATTGCTCGCCGCCTTCGCCGGGAGTTCCGGCACTTGGCTCTCGTTTTCGACGGGAAGAGGGGGAGGGCTTGAATGAATGAAAGTGCCCCGAGGAGGAGGCCTTGTGAGGGTGGAGGAGAGGGTTGGAGAAGGGGAAGGGACAGAGGAAGGGAAGGAGGGGGAGGGACGGGGGTGCCCCGGCACTTGTACGTTTCAAATCTGAAGGGCTGTTCGCGGGCAGCGCGAAGGGACTCCGCCCCCTCTCCTCCTCCTCGGGGGCCCTCCTTCTCTGACAGCTTCCGGCCGCGCCTCCTCCGCCCCTCCCTCAATGAATGGTCACCCCACTCGAGAGTGGATACCCTTTGGAGGAAGAGAAAAGTTTGAAATCCGAGATGCAAGAGAGAGAGGGAAAAGGGACACACGCTTTCTAGTCCAGCCAGCAAAACTCCGAGAAGCGAGGGGAAGAAGGAGGGGAAGAAGGAGGACAGGAACAAAGGCTGCGGGCAACTTCAAGAGAGTAAAACTCTCGTCTTTCACCTTGACTGATTCCTCGAGCTGCTTTTTGTTGAAGCTTGCAAAATGCAAGGATTTTCAGCAGACTTTGTTTGTCTTGGCTCTGACGTGACTTTTGTAAGTAGGAAAAATTTGAGCCTCTTCAAAAATCGACTTGATCTTCGAGAGACAACTGGTCCTTCAGTTGGTCGAACAGAAATCTGGAACGAATTTCCTGCAGACTTCTCTGAGAGAGACAAGAGCGGTCGAGACTTTGTCGCCGCACGCTCAAGTAGCTCAAGGTTGTAACATGTTTGTTTGCGTCCTTCTTCTGCTTGTGGGGTGAGGGGTGCTTCTGGCTGAGGTGTTGGCCGGTGGTGCCTGTCGCTGGCATTTCTTCCTCGCCGTGTTGTGTTGCTCTTGCGAGGTTAGTTCACAACTCTCCGGCCCTATGACTTTGTTGTGACAAAACCATTGCTTCTTCTGCTCGCCTCGCTCTTCTCGCCTCAACGGCTTTGAAGGAGGGAAGTTTCCGCTTCACATCTCCGACGAACACCAACAAGGTCTCCCTCCTCCCCCATTCGCCCTCCTCCTCCCTCGTTCTCCAGACTCTTTGAATGGCATTCTGCATGCTGTGGCTGACACCTAAGACACCATGGTGGCTGTTGACAGCTTTCATTAACAGAACCAAGTCTCTAGATTCTAGTCTATGGGCTCGTGAATTCTTCATGAAGACGAAACTACCGTAATCCCCCGAAATGAACCGAAGGGTTTCGGCTAGCAAACATCTAGGAAAAGTTTTTCAATTTCGATGTCCCGTGTGGGCGGCACGTCAAGCGAATAAGGCAATGGAAAGAAGGAAGGCCTCCTCTTTCCTCTCCAACTTTGCGCCTGCAGCTGATTCTCCGAAAAATCTCTCTTCTTTCGTCTCTCCCTTCTCCTTCTGCTTACGAAGTATGCATACGCGCTCAAGCGAGCTTCAATTTCGGCCCGTCTTCGTCGTCTTCATCCCCCTTTCGTCTTCTTCTTTTATATTGTGAAAGGTCACGCCACCACCGTGATATTGCCTCCTCCTTGGTTGACGGGGGCAAATGGCGGAAAATCAAGACGTCAACTTAGTCATTAGCTCCTACGTGGGGACCGGCTTTTCAGGGCTACATAGCAAATGAGCAAGTGAGCTCATCCAGGATGTTGCGAAATGAGAAAAGTTGTGGGAGCCTCGCGGTGGCTAATACTACGAGTGGTCCCAAGACTCCGCTTACTCTCTTCTCTCGAAAACAATCGTGACATCCAAGCGGGAGGAGAACCGATGGTCGATCTCTTGTTTCTCTTGCTAAGCATTGCAAAATTTGTTTGTTGGCTCCATTCTGCAGGAGGGCGCGAGACTTGTCGTGCGCGTGCCCACAATTGTTCTTCTCACACTCGAGTTTTCCCATGGACGCCAAAGCTTTGACGAGGGAGGAATGAATACTCGGAAAGGGAGGGTGTCCAACAATCAACAACTAGGTGAACTTGGAGTTGTGTAGTCTTCTGGGTCAAAAAAGGCATCTCACACGCAATGTGTCGCCGATCAGAGTTCTCATTCCTTTAGATGACGCCAGTTTTTTGCCCCTCATCGTGCCAGGCGGGTCACGCAATTCCACACGCTCTCTCCACACAACCCAAAGCAGCCAAGAGTTGCATGTCACAACTTCTTTCCCTCTTCTTCCTTCATCGTCATCAAGCCTCCCTTTTCACACCTCCGAGACGACTTCCAAAAAACCCAGACAGACACGTCGATTTTTAGCCTTCTTGCTGTAATCTTTTGCCCCAGACGAGAGCCAACGGCGCAGCAATAAACCTCCTCTGGCTGTGAAGAAAAGCTTGGAAGCTGCTGCTGCTCTGGCTGCTCGCTGTTTAGAGGAATTTTCACAACATCCTCGAAAGCGCGCACGAGCAGCGTCGCTGTAGCAAAGTGTTCTCTGGTTCAATGGCTTGTCACTCTCTTCTCCCCCTTCTTGAACCCCTCTCAAGCCCCAGGCCTCGCACGTTTCTCATTCACAGACCTCCCTGGAGGGTTTTTCAATTTTCAATTCATTCCCTTTCCGTCGTTCATGATGAGGCAAGCAAGCGGCGCGTTTTATGAAGCTGACGCGAGGCAAAGAAGAAATTGAGACCCCCCCGACTGGGGTGTGAAATGGGCAATAAAACCGCGAACATGTCCGCCAGCAAGCAACACATTTCATTGAGGCCTTGAACTAGTCGCCCAAGATCCGCATCAAAACAGACCAAGTCCTTTTCTGAGAGAAGATTCAGAGAAGCTTTCTCTTCCTCTCACTCCTCACCCTCTGGGGAAAAGTTCCGTGTTGTCCTGTGTGAGAACGGGAAGGATCATGATGATTCCAGGTAAATCTCCAAAGTACGAGCACGACGAAAGCAGCACAGTGGCAGACTCTCGCTACGACTTGGCTCATTGCTGACGGACTTCCGTTCAAAGGGAGAGCTCCCTCTAGAGACAGAGGAGAGCCAAAGAACGGAAGAGAGAAGAGAGACAACACCCATAGTCACACAAATGTGGGGCGAGCAAGTGCAGCCTCCGGGTGCAATTCGCAGAATTTCATTGAGTTGAAGTCTATACTCTAGGCCGGTGTCCGTCGGTGGCTAACAGGAAATTACAGAAAAGCGCAAGTCAAAGAAACAAGAAAGGGTGATGCAAGGTAGAGAATGGAACATCCGGTGTCCCCTCTATCTAAGGACCCCCTCATGGTAGTTCGAGTCACATACTCTGTAGCGGAAGTGCTGAGGTTGGAGCCGAAGATAGAACGGCGACCGAACGAAGCACCAGACGACGCCTTCAAGCGTGATGGTTTGGAGTCTCGTGGGGACCTGCAAGAAGAAATCGTTCATAGCTCAGCAATCTTACAGTAGCCGCGCGAGAAGAGGGGTTCAAAGGCTCATGACAGAAAGACTAACAAGACTAATAGCAAGAAGACTCTAGAGGGAATCGAGAGAAACATATCGGTAACTCGATCTGCGTTGGGCCGCTCAACGGAAACCCGATTTTCGCCTAGAAAATGCGATTTGACCATAGCCCGATAGCGGCTAGAGATCATCATGAGAATGGAGGCCGCGGCTGTCCGGTAAACACGGCTCATTGGACGGTCTTCTATGAACGCATCGCGCATGTTCCCGGCAACGACTTCACGCGGCCACCGTCTCCCTTCCCTCTTCTCTCCTCTTCTTCTCTCTTACCTCAACGATGATGCGATTATCCCCTCTTGCAAACACGCTCGTCTCTCTCGCTTTACGTGCCTCTCGACTATCGTACACAGTTCCCGCTTTAGGGGTGACTAAGATGGGGTGAGATTCTAGAACAAGGAGGACTTCATGCGAGAAGACTTATGTAGATCAAAAGTCGTCGTACGAGAAAGAGGCGAGTGGCTGCGAGAGGCGTTCGACTAATGGCACGAGGGACGCGCAGACGACGACGATGTCGAGGGTGTCAATTTGCTTGTTGCCAACTGGGAAGGGGGAGAGGAGGAGAAGAAGGAAAAGAAGAAGAAATGAAGGGGAAGGGAGACATACGGGTCGATGTCAGACATCGCCTAGCCTTCGACGATGACCCAGGGGCGGAACTCTCCACAGGGAAGGAGAAGGACGACGAAGACGACGAAGAAGCGAGGCATCGAGCATTCTGAGGTGAAACCGCGTTTCAATAGCCCTTTTTCAGCGGCGCCTCAAAAGGCCAAAGTGACTATGCCATGGCCGGCTGGCGCCAGGTGCTGTGAGTTCTAGCGAGAACGCAAACTTTTTGCCGCTTACTTAGAGGCTGGCGGCAGGCGATAAAGGGAAATTGCGTTTTGCAGAGAACTGTTCGAGTCGCTGGAGAGATTCGAGGAAATCGGCGGAAATGAAACACTTGAAGGATGTCGAGAGAAGGACAGAAAAGCCCGTGAGCCAACCACAGGCGTTCAGAGCCCTCGGTTTGCTACAGTAGCCCTAGGACCAAACCCGGCGCAAAAGTGGGGGAAATTGCCGAGCTTGTGCTGTTGCTTATTCGCAACTTTTCTAAGAGCCGTGAAACCGCAGAGTCCCGGCAACGTTGCTCTTT
>JAQIXL010001581.1:0-17005 GCA_034700245.1 Poikilolaimus oxycercus
CTTGGAGGCTTTGCCAGGGCGGCAAGTTTTGATGATTTAGCCAATTAGGCGCCGACGAGATTAGAGAGTCGCAACAGCCTTGGCGGCACTCCCGCTGCCCACCCGACTGTGGGCAAACATGAGGACGCGCTGAGGACGCGCGCGTTCTTGAGGTCAGCCCCTTCTCTTCCCTCCTCATGGATTCTCTCGCAGACTATCGGATTCTTTGGAATCAAGCAAACGCAAGAGTTTTCCCATCTTTTTGATCATTTCTTCAATACACTTCCCTCTTCCTCGATATCACGAGAACCCACAAACACATTAACTGATCTTAATTCAAGTGTGAGAGATGAAAACAGCCAGCATCGATAAAGGCTTGTGACGCATGACGACCGCTGTTGAAACGATTTCCCAGCCTTCTCCGAGCTTGGATCCTTCTTCCTTCTTCTCCTCTTCCTTCTTCTCCTCTTCCTTCTTCTCTTCCTTTGGAGCGTGCATCCGCTTGAAATGACGGCGAACACCTCTCATTTCGGACAAGGGGCGCGAGGGCGCTTGTATAGAGTTGGCCTGTTGGTGAGCAGAGTCGAAGGAGCAACCATTCTAGACCGATACAAATGTATCAACTGAGCACAGAGTGGGATTTGGCACTATTTATACACTTCACATCATAGCCAGACTCAAAGGAACATAATAACGATCCCTGTGTTCTTGTACCGCGAGAGCTTCTTCTTCGGAGATGAGAATTTCCATCTTGTTCAGGCTGTAGAGCTTGTCTTCACCGACCTCGACCTCGTCGTCTTCATTCCAGGAAACGTATACACCCTCGTTTTCAGGATCAAGCACAAAGTTGCTTGGCTTGAGATCGTAAGTGTACGATCTGTAGAATGTAAAAGTGGTGACAATGCCGATCATCGGCCCGTCTCTGTGAGTCGAGAGATATTCCTGGACAGCTTTGTAGAACTGGGTGTGAAGGTCCTCTTCCAGCTTCCATCCTTCATCGCGGAAGAAGAATGAAAAGAGAAGGTAGTCCAGCAGAATAATGCGTTGAGGATGTGGTCCGAGGTAGTCATCCAAGGAGGACATCGCACGACACGGTAAGTGGCTAAGAATGATGGCCAGGTGGCTATTTCACCCTTAAGCGTCTTTCGGAATCTAGGTCACAACCTGAAACACTAAGTAAATGAACCTTGAGTAAACAAAAACCTCATCAAAATGCTATTGATGAAGAGGGATTTCTTTTCACGGATCACATCGACAACCTCTGAAGCCACCAGTATTTCCAGCTCGTGGAGATGAAAGTGTTCTCCGCCAGGAGTGACAATTTGGACGAATGAACTCTCCTGATTGAAATGAAAGTTGTACGATTCAATCTCCTCATAGCGTCTTCGACGACTTCTCGGAAAGATACTTGTTGGAAGAAATGCAGATGTCTCTTCATGCCAGTCCTTTAGCGCGTTGAAGAAGTGAGTGTTGATATCTCTAGAGTACGGCCAGCCACCGACTGGCCAAAGGTCCCAGAATAGAAGATAGTCCAAGAGATTCACACGAGGCGCGTCCGGTCCGTAGCGATTGGGCATAGCAAAAAGACTGACTTGGAGAAGTTTGCTGCCTATGACCTAGAACCTTAAGTAAACAAACCTTGGTGAACTCCCGCCAAAAGTGACGTCATTTCCTGACTTGCTTTCCCGTCAAAACTCCTTCCTTCTTGCCAATCCCAGCTTTCAGAATCCCCTTATCGTCAGCCGTCTGTATCGACTTCGTCGTCAGACTTCAGAATCCTCTTTGGCTTGGTCGTCTTCGTCGACTTCAGACTTCAGAATCCGTATTGACGTCGGACTTCCTAATCTTCACTGATGAAAGTTTGAAATTCAGTACTGAAAAAATGAAAAATATGTTTCGTGTCTGTGAAAGCTATGTAAGAATATGTAGTTTGTAGTGTTATTTCATATGTAATCAACAATGTAAAAATAATATGCTTCACGTGTGTGAAATAGAATTACTTTATGTAACATGAAAATATATACAAGTAAAGTAGGATAGAGCCTTAGTCAGGCGACTACCGTAATCGATTCGTTCGTGGTGGGACCAAATTCAAATTGGCGGCCGCGCATATTCAAATCAAAATTTTCCCGCCAAATCCCCAACACGTCCCTCTCACTACTGAGACTGACGATGACTGACTTCACAATCTCACTGCTTTTTGCAATCCCACCAACCGAACAGGTATCCGCCTTCATTCTGTGGCTGATAGAAATGAAAGCACAGAAACCGTTGCATGCAAAGACTGGTTGAAAATCACTCTCGCTGTTCAAGTCGTCGTGAAACAGTTGGATAGCTATCGTGCTGCAACGTCGATAAAAGAAATTCAGTCCGACTCACTTGTCTGTTTCAGACTGGTTTAAAAATGCGGCAAGTTTTTCGCGTTGATCGAGTCGCCTTGTGTCTCCTCTTGTTATTCGCGTTTTCCTCCATTCATTGCAATCTGGGAATTATTGTGAACTCATTGGTTGGAGGTTACAGCTTGCTTGAATAACGCGACCTGTAAATGAACCCCAGTCGTGTCCTGGCCTCACTTGTTTTTTCGAATCTTTGTTTGCGTCACACAAAACCTTTCCACTCACTTATCTGATTTCCTTCATTAGCGAAGCGAAGAACTGAAAATTATTGGCACCCATTGTCGTCGTACTTGTTCGATCTGCCCAACTCGTCCGTTGAGTTGTCACTTGGATTCCATTCATCGTTATCTTCGGAGAAAGGAACCCTTGCAATAGGAAGGGATCTGAAAAAACATGAGACTAAATTCACTTTCAGCCCTGGCATTGTGTGTGAAACATCGGAATCGCAACTAAAACTAAAATGATGTTGCTGACTTCACTGTCTCACTGCTTCGTGCAATCCCATTTTGATAATATCATGGCGTTGTTAAAAAAAAATTTGAGGCCACCGGGACGATTACAACGATCCCCATTCTGAAGCTGACTAAAATGAATGCATTGAAACCGTCGGATGCAAACAGAGACTGAAACTTCGTGCTATTTGTTGTGTTCATAATGGGTAGCGGATATTGTGGGAGTTGACGTCTTCAACAATCGGCATTGTTGTTTTTGCTCAGACCAGAAGTAAACTTGAGTGAAGATCCACACAAAGAGACGAGAAAAGATCGAAAGAGAGTCACAGAGTGTGAGATGCAATGCATCGTCATCTTCGGAAAAACAAAACAATGCAATAGGAACGGATCAAAGACGGATTGAGGTGCGGATTGGCTTAATGCTCTTGTGTTATGTGTGGAACATCGGAATCGCAACCAAAACTGAAACTTATGCTGGCTGACTTCACTGGATCGATTTTTCCTGCGATCCCATCAAGAACACTCGCGCAGCATCGGTCATTATCCGAATACGTTAGGTAGTAATGTGTTGGCTATTAGGGTTTGCGCAAGCTTCATGACTAATTAGGCGTGAGCCTATTCCGCAATGAGTGTCTTCTCTATTTCGTTGAATGACTAAACGCATTGCAGGCGACTTTCCAGAAATTTGCTCTAGGAATCAACTTGGCAGTTATACAAATCTCTTGTATGCTCAGCCCAACGATAGATTCAGGTCTTGTTGAACGAATTGTTGAACACTCTTAGCGTTGGCATTTTGGACGAATTGTATGACTAGCTGTTTCACACTCCACACAAGTGACAAAATTAACCCCAGATGCAAACCCCCGCCGGGTCCCGCCTCTTTTGCAGTAGATTTTTCGTTCTGCACCTTGCTTGAATTTCGCTAGTTGACATTCTTCGTCAGTTTTGTGCATTTTATGTGAAGAACATGTTTATCGAGACAAACTAACTGAGGCTTATTGTTAGCGGAGTGAGTTCCAAGCTAAGGCGGATTAGGTCACACATGCAATGAGTTGAACGAAGAGTCTTCCGTGACGCTCCTGCTCCTCCTTCGGCAAGATCTCCACATCGAGTTCAATGTTGTCAGCTCGTCGTCGAATTCTCGAGGTTGCCGCATCAACTTGCAGTGCTTCAAAGATTTCATTTTGTGTGAGGACTCGTCGCGGTCCTATCGGCAAGAAACGGACAGCGGGTGGTTCTCCATCGCCTTGATCAATGGAAGAATAATGAAACTTCACAACTCGGACCATCATTGCCTGTATCTCCCTTTTACCGTCTCTCCACTCCTTGACGACAACTTGAAGTGCTTCGAGGGTGATTTCACACCAATCCAAGAAAAGTCGCTCCACTCTCAAGGCTTGAAAGATCTCATTCGATACGGGCTGAAAACTTTCATAGACGTGTAACTGTTGCAGACGTTGAACTCGTGGATCAAGAAGGAAATTTTGAGGATCCCCGAAATACTCCTTGGAAAAGGTTAGGGAGACGAGATTAGGCGGGAGGACATCAAGAACGCCTTGTTCAGTGGCGGAAGTCTTGTCGTCGCCGTCGAGGGCTTCGATTTTTAACTCCCGGAGGGCGGGAAGAGCACGAAGAAGGAAATTTATGTCGGCGCGCGGAACGTAGATCAACTCAACGCGAGTTACCTCGATCATGTCGGCGAGCTCGGCAACAACTTCTTTGAGAGAATGCTCCTTGACTTGGATTGAAATGGTCTTGCAGTCGCTGCCTTCAACGGTGTAGTAATTAAGGAGCCCTTCTTTAACTTCTATGCCTTGCTCTCGATGCTTCTCTTCTGCATCTTCCAGTTTCTCTTCCAGCTCTCCGTCTTGAGCAAGGTTCATCTTTGGAAGCTTCACGAAGACTTCCACAATACGCTTTTCGAGAAGGTTTTCCAAACGGATTCGCGTCACTTGCTTGTCATCGACGAGGCGGTCGATCCTCAAGGCGATGTCCCGAAAGCCAGGCAATTCCTTCTTGTGGGCCTCGATGAATAAGTGGGACTTTTTCGAAGCTCGTTTGAGTCGAAAAACATCTCTTCGACCGACGAATTGAAGAACTTGAACCAGAAGATCGTTGGGTAGAGCGACGAGATCGAAGCTCCCTTCGTTGGAGGAGACTAGCGCTGAGACACGTCTGGCTTGTAAAACGGCAAGTTCATTTCTCAGACGAAGCTCATCCTCCGTCGCGAATCGTAATAAGCACTGACAATTTTGGAGATCGACCCGGAATCGGACGTTTCGAATATCGAGCACCAAATAGTCAAAACGAGTAATTTGGACGAGCGTCGCTGGGTCGTCGACGACCTCGCAGAGCACCGTGTTCTGTCCGCGTTTTAACGATCTCGAAAGGTGAATTGTCGCGTTACTGAAACCGATTTGATGTTATAAATAAGTTTCAAAAGAAGAAAAGAGAAAAAAACGAACCCTCCAGGTCGTTGAAGAAAGTCGATCCACTCATCACTTGAACTGAGGAAGAAGAAAAAGCGTCGACCTTTCAGGTGACAGCGCCTATCGAAATCCACAACTTGATCCGGCGACTCATGAAAGATCAGAGCTTGTCGATCAAACTTTAGCGAAGTGAAGAAATCCCTCTCTTCGAGAACTTTGAGGAAGACGCTGAAACCTCGATGGGACATGGGATGGGCGCGAAGAAATTCCTCGCCTTGGAAAGTGCAGAGGGAATTTGAACAAAAGGTCGGAAAGAAAGCTCCTTCGTCGCCAAGGCGCTTGTCGCAGAAACAGCAAAAGTTACTGACAGTTTCGAGCCTCGGCAAGAGTTCTTCGAAAAGCCCCTCCAGAATGTTATTCTCTGTGTTCTTGAAGAAGTGCTCTCGAAGATTGTTTTGAGCAATCGACCGTAGATGATCGCAGAAAAGTTGAAGAGGCGGTGTGGTTGTCCCCGTGAATAGGGCCACCGTCACTACGGGTAAACTCTTCGAGCGGCGGCATTCGGCTGAGTTAATCTAAAATAAAAACTGCATAATATTGTTGTAACGAAAGACAAATATTATACTTATAGAAAAGAAGCATACCTTGATGTCGACCACAAGATGTGAGTTCTCATACTCTTTCCAGGCCAGTTGATGGCCTCTGTTGAGGAAAGAGTAGAATGGAAGATACAAAGAGATGACACCACCGTGGACGCTTGCAATTCCAACTGATGGCTTTACTGCCAAGTGATCGAACTTCTCCTTCAAGTTCTCCACATTGATAAGTGCTTCCAGGCTGGTCTCCGGATTTAGGTGCGACAGCAGTTCGTTTGCAAGAGTTTGATCTGCTTCCCCCTCCTCAGCTGATTCATTACAGAACAACGCTTCGTCGTCGTAACCGTCGAGGTCCGCGTAGTCATCAAAATCGTCCTCATCTGACGAGTAGGACTCGTCCTCATCCAATGGTGAATCGCTCATTCTCAAAAAAGGCCACGTTTAAAAGAAGGCTAAACGACAATTAGCGAGGAGGATCTAGAGCGAGGCACTAAAAGAACGTTAATGAGATGAAGACGACTGTCCCACCAACAAGAGAAGAGGGCGGAGTTCATGATCAATATGGGTCTCACCTCACATCTTATCAGGCGCCACATTTAAACAGGCGACTTGGCGCGCACGCATTGCTTGCCTTTTTCATGAAACTGTAACTCCTAACTCCTTTTGAGACTTGTTGAGCAAGTGCAACTTTCTACGGACGCGAAGTCTGCGATGAAATGGGTTTGGTTGGCTGACAATGAGGTGGAAGAGCTTCGAAGAGCAAAATGATATTGAAACCCTCAACTATACCTAGAGACTTTGTATTTCGATGAAACGGTAGAGTCATAATAAGTACGCAGAACGATTTGATTATTTACAATTGACACTATTGTTGAAAGTCCGAAATTGAAACCAGTGTGAGCGCCGTACTAATTAAAGATTGACAGAGAGACGGCTTATATTCAGCCATTGTAACAGTCAACTGCTAGGTCTGTCAAATTTGCAACAACGACTGTTGCAAGCCACAAACCAATTCATCATTTTGCTAGACTGTTTAGTCAAACACTAGGAATGAGAAACTGATGAGCTCCTTCAAGAATCGAAGATGTCTTTTGGCAACAATCATGAGACATTTGTTTGCTTTTAGCAAGTTCTCTTGGTCCTTGAGAGTCTCGTGTGAGGTGTTGCCGTTGGCGAGTCGTTCTTGAAGGGAGGAAGAGAGGGGCTCTTGCGTGACACTCTGGGAGGCTCTCCTCGACCCCGGCGACGCGGCCTTAACTCTCCGGAAACTATCACCGGCCATTGGTGTTGTGTTCTCAGGCACAAGGACTGTTGCGTGCAAGCCCTTTATTGCAGCACAACGGTAAACAAAGACCAGAAGACGGGAAAAGCGAAAGAGAAGGGAAAGAAGGCAACCAGTCTGCTTGTTCCAATGTGCGGGAATGGATTGTCCAAAATTTCAGCAATGTCTGATCCGTCTTTTCGGGATCATTCTTCCTACACACAGACTAGAAAAAAGCGCAAGAGCGTCAGCAACTTTACAAAAAGGAAAGATAAATCATAGCACTGCCTCAAGAATCATTCCTCCGCGTCGGTCACAGCCGGCCGCTTCCTGCCAGATGGAAGCGTGAGTGACTTCTCTAGAAGGGCCACTTTCATCTCGGCCGTCAGCTTCTTGTACGAACTCGCCTTCTTGATATTGATGACATCCATCACGGTCTTTACCTCTTTCATGCATTGGTCCTAAAGTAATTCAATAAGGTCATCACGCGTCCGCATACCATCAACTTCGCAAGCTTGTATTTTTCCGCGTTGTACAACTTCCAGCATTTGCAGACGTTGTCTTTCGAACACAGATAGTCTTCACATTTTGCCGAGATGGTTGCGATTTGGAATCGGTCGGCGAGCTTTAAGAGACAATACACATTCTTGTCTAAAATGATATTGAAATGATTGCATTATGTATTTTCGTCGTTTGAGTTCACCTGTAATTGCCGCCTGCGATGGATAGAGTACTTGAAGAAGCTCTTTGAAATCTGCCAGTTTGACGTCTCCCAATGGAATGCTCTGGAAAAAACATTTATATTATTATGACACAGGAAAAGATGCGCCTCTTGATGACTCTCTTTGAAGTCGGAGAAGAAGAGCGCCTTGAAGAAGGGAGACCATACTGCCAGATACTAAAGCAAAGGAATTTGAGAAAACGAAAAAAAAGACCTCTTTCGAAACGTGCAGAGTCTGTCCTTCGACGATGAGCGAGCCCGTCGTTGTCTCATCCGACTGAGTGAAGTCGAGGGGCTGCGGCTTTGAAAAACTAAAATATTTGATGCTCGAAAAGATTGTTTGCAAAAACTGACCGGGCGCCAATACATGTGTGAATTTTGATTTCGATTTCGATGAGAATACGACCGCTCGTGGGGGTTTCGAAGAGCGCGTCCCATTCAATTGGCAGACTTGTGAACCAAAAGACGCTTTCTTTGGAGAAAGTCTTTGAAAACGGCAAAGAAGTCATTCGGGTCAAAATCACGTACTTTTCTCTCGCCGCGTTCAACGGCAGGCCCGACTGATGGCAACCGAATGGTTATGCTAGTATTGCAATTCCAAAAAATGTCCTGACTGGAAGAAAACAATCTTATTCACGAACGCGTTACCTGTCCTCGTTACAAAAGATAGACAACACAGAGCAGTTGGAATTGTTACTTTGTTTGTCGTTTAAGTAAATGACAGTCCTGAAAATTCTCAAACGTTAAATTAACACAACGATCCATCCAACCAAGGAAAGCCACCAATGAAGGTGCGTGTGCGTGTGATCTTTAAAAAGTCTGTCATAGGATGAAGATCTTCAAATGCGACTTGAATGACGCCCCTCGCGCACTCGTTGACTAAAATGAGAGGGGAACATGAGAAGATGAGAAAGAACTTACGAGAAGCCATTGTTTGCCGCCGAGAAGATTGCAGAAAATCACAATCAAACAAGCGAATATTTTTTCCTGAATTATGAAACAAATTATTCTACAATATATTGTAGTTTTACTTGATAAAGATGGAAAAATATGATATTTGCGATAATCTTCACCCACTAATTGAATTTTAAAAAATACAGAAACAACGACGCAAAGATGAAGGGCAATGGAAACGGATTTGGGATATTTAACAGGAAACCACCGCGAGCTGCCTTCTCCGAATAAAATCTAATAAGAACAGAGTGACCGGTGGGCAGGTGAACGAGGAGAAAGAAGCGCGTAATTCACACCAATTCCCACCTTGCGTCTAGTGTCAATTTTCACAGTCAAACAAATCAGCAGCTCGACTTGTCAAGCTTCCACTGCTTGCCGTTTGCGCTCGCAAAAAGTATTCGATTAGAAATCCAATCAAAAATGGCGTTGTATTGTAGAAAGTGATCGCTTCAAGAAGTTCAAACTCTCGACATGTCGCTTGTAGGAAGCTGCACTGCCCGGTGAAGATCCGTCGAGGTTTCAAAATGAAAATTCATTCTCTTGATGCAACGCTCATGTCGATATCCCATTTCCATGGCTACAATACCTTGTTTGATACTGGTTTGATACATTCCCTTTACAAGAATAAACTCTATATCATCCATATACATATCTATCTATTGATTCCAGCGGCCGAAGCATCATGATGAGCGAAACACCTTCCCAACATGTCAGTAAAGATTTATGTGTTGGTTTTTGCATGAAAATGGCATAGTTAAACTGGTGCTTCAAGAAAACACACAATAGTCGCTTCTCATTCTTTCTCTTCCACGGTGTCATTATGCTTCTCAGACATTCTGACGAGATCAACAAAACAACACTGAAGTTTGCTAATGTTCGTCGGGTGATCCTCGTATTCCAGAAGCGTGTCGATCAACTTGATGGCTTCTTGTGCTTGTGCCGACTGCACTTCTGTAAAGTCTAGTTGAAGGGAATTCTTCCGAATCAAACAGTCGCTAATCACGACGTCCAGCTGAGTCGAGTTCAATTTGAACTTCTTCTTTGCAATCGCTTTCCACAAACAAATTCGTTCGAAAAATATCTCTTCATCATGTGTCTGGTCATAGTCGCTTGTCAGATTGTTTCGGAACTTCACAGCAAAATGTGCGACTATAGCCGATGAAAATGGCCTTGAATTGTCGAAATCGCTAATCAAACCATGGAAATACGAAATTTGTCGGCGCGTGTTTGGGAACTCAGAAATCATACGACCACACAACATCAACCTGTGAGTGTCCAATTCGATTTCATCGGCGCTTTGGCATTTCTCTAAATGCGTCCTTTCTAGTTCCTCAACACAACTGTATAAATTTACGCCAAGCTGCTGTAACTGCAGCTCGTTTCGAAACAATACGCAGTAGTAGTCCATCATTTCCCACAGGTCCATGAAGCCCATAATTCTATAGACGCTTTGAACAGTTTCAATCGCTAATTTTGAATGCTTCACTAGATTGTCTGTGTTGTCAATTGACTCGCTTGATAGATTTTCTTGGAGTGGATTGCAAACGATCAACAATTCATTTCTTTCTTCCCTGGTCAGGGAAAAAATTGATAGAATATTCTTAGTGGCAGCGTTCCAATGGTTCAAGCGTTCCTCGTGAACCACGGATGGCATCTTTATTAGTGGGGCCATTCTTGGCCCGAAGAATTCGTTCATTAAGAGCGTTGCCTCCAAAAGTTTCATAAAGGAATTGTAGAACAAATCTTGTGAATAGGCCCGGTACGCAGTTTCTTCTGTTTGGCTCTCAGATTTACTTCTAGAGCGCGACTCGCCTCTCTCCGTAATATCAACGCATGATTTCCAGCGCCTAATTGACGTAAGTATAATGCTGCTAGGCTTTAGACTATCACAAGCCAGCTTAACCGCTGCTCGACTTGCTTTTTCACCAACGATCCAGCAATCTTCTTCCATTTTCTTTCTTGCCTTCACTTGTTCGTCCGAAACCTCGATAAAACGCCTCATATCGCAAACATCTAACAAATCTTCAAATGTTTCGACATGTCGAAAAACAAATCGCTCTATGGAACCAAAAAATCTAAGCGCAGCATCGAGATATCCTTTCCCTTCCAGAATTTCCATTCCGAATAATTCCCATTGATCGGTTAGTCGTTTTGGCAAGCCGATTTTAGTTTTCGCCGAATCCATAAATGAGCTATATTGGCTAAAGAAGTCGTCTTCTGCAGCTTCGGCCGAAACTGTGGAAATTCCTTGACCACATAACAGATTTCCCACGAATTTGCTGAATTCGAAAGAACCTTCTTGGAAATCGGCGACCTTCAAATCGTCAAAGGCCGAATATAGTACGCGTAGAGATAAACCTAACTGAGGCGTCTCTTTGATGCTTTTAATTTCTTTTAATCTTTCGTGCTTCTCAGCAGCCTCGAAGAGTCTCTGAAGATGAAAAAGATTCGCACGAGTTAGATTGCCATCTTGTAGTATTTCTTGCGCGAGTGGTCTTCTGTTGGGAGTTTTGTCCAACATTTTGGCAATAAGCTCTCTGGCTATTGTTTTGTGCAAATAGCCAAGACTTTCTCCAATAATCGGTATCCGTTCAGAGAAGTTGTAGAATTGTTGGTATATCCCTATAAGCCCACGGAGAATGAGCCGAATGCAGGCCCCTGTAGCGCAGTGGTAGCGCAGCCGCCCGGAAAGCGGAAGGTCTCAGGTTCGATTCCTGAGCAGGACAAGCCCTATTTTCTCATTTGAGCTCCTCCATTCCCAACAGGCATTGTGGCCGACAGCCTCCCGAAGAGCAACGAGCTAACAATTCTTGGCCACTACCTCCTCTACACATTGATCACCGGCTCGGTGGCTGTCGTTTGCTCGGTTTCGGTCGACTTCTGTATCAACAAGGTATTTGCGTCCATTCCTGTAGAACAAGAACCACTTTGAAGATCACAAAAGATTACCAAACCCAGCCGCCCCCTTACTGGCTCTACTGGGCGTTGCGCGTGCAACCACGGCGTTTCAAGTCAAAACTTCAATTCACAATTGAACCGGAGAAGAAGCCCTTGTGAGAACGAGTCTTTCACCAACATCCACGGTCTTTTCAGATCTTTTCTGAGGCCGGAGCTCATCGACCTGGCCGCACACTTCAAACGACGGCATGAAAGGGATGAAGAACTTCGTTACGACGCGTGGGTGAGTAGTTCAAAGCTTTTGAGGGGAAGTGCTCACTGCTCCGATTATTGAATTAAAAAACAGCGATTCAACAAGATCATTAACAGGCCGATCACGAATGGATACGTGTTCTGGATCGCATCGAAATTCTGCTCATCGCATTGTTTCAAGCTGTCAACGTGTCTTTCTTCATCTGGTTCCTAACCTTCGCGTCGCAAATGAAGGTGAGCGTCATACTTCGAACAACTTATTCATTCTCGATCAGGATCACACGCCTTTTCCGCCAATGAAGAACGCGACAATCGCGTATTACTCGGGAGATTCACTCGCCCGACCGTATCGCGTCACCTACAGTGGTATCGATCTCAAGGAGCATCAGGTTTGAGGAGAAAGTGAGTGCAAGCGAGTTGTTTAGTGGTTTACAACCGGCTATCGTGGCGTTCAAGCTAACATGTCAACGATTGATTTCTGATTTAGCCAAATAAAGAGTGTCCACGGCTTTAAAACACGCGGTAATCAAACAAGCAAAAGAGTTGATACCAATAGAAGTTGGAAGCTCAAAAACGAGACTGGTGTAACGCCTTGAGGTGACTTATGCTAATTGTAAGCCTAAGCATTCTAAAGTTTGTCAAAATCAGTCAGGGTATGCTATAAGTAAATCAAAAAAGCCTTCGGAGGCCGAGGGCTTCCAACGGATGAGCCAGCAGTGCGTTACAAGAGTCATTCGAACAGTGGAGTGACTTTCTCCACAGATGGTTTCCTTCCAGTATGATGCCCTTCTCCTCAGCCGATGAACTAAATCCTGGCAAGCGTCGTCTGGAACTTCAAATGACAAAGAATTTCCAGGAGTCCTTCTAGGATCCACGACCCAGAAGAATAATGCTCGAGATGTCAAATGAGGAGCACTGCGGCATTCAAAGACGGCCGGATTCCACTCTACAAGTTGATCATCCGTAATTTCGGCGACGCTATTTTTCATCTGAAAATTCGGGATTTTAAGACGGCCGAAGAATTCTGTCGTTAAAGTCGTTTCTAAATGCGCTTCGAACTCCTGCACCTCTCGAACAGAATCCAACATTCCTCGCAGTGCCATGCTAACTTGCTTGCTTGAGGGCGTACTCGTGTCTTCTTCGTAAATTGACCAGTTGGGTAGCACGACGAAGACTTCTTCAGGAACTGCAAAGCAAATGGAAGACCACTCTAGACCGTTTGCTTGAAAGTTGTTTGAACGCATCCAATCGACAAGAGCCGTAAATTCATCCCCAAAACCGAAATAATACCATGTGAAGCAGTTCGTGGTGAAATTACTCGGCGATCCAAAATAAGCGCCAACATCTCGAAGGGCTTCTTTTATGCCAGCATTACTGCTGAAGTTGAAAAGAAACTTACGCGGTCCTAGTTTTACACAAATTGGCAAATTGTGCTGCTGATCCGTAAATTTTATGAAAGCATCGATTTCCTCAAGATCCTCCGCATAGTCGAAAAATGACAATTGCCTGTATGGTACGCTTGCAGCCTCGCGCAAATCTATGAAATGAAAAACAAAATCAAATTTTCGAAGGTTGTTTTTGAGATTGTGAATGGTGCTGTGCATAAACTCACAGGTCAGAGAAAGCCGATGAAGACAAGAAGGAGAGAGAAAAGCCAGAAAATTCGCTTGAGAAAGATGAGCGATATGTCGAAGATCCATCTTTAGAAGAATAACGCTGCCCATGTGAGCAATACGTCTAGAGTATTGACGCAAAAAGGTGCTAATTATTTTCTCCCGCCAAGCTGCATGCCTGCCATTCGTAAATTGCCCTAATAGTTTTATTCTTGGAGAAAAGAAGCACCGAAAACAAAGAAGTTCTGAATGTGAGTTTGTCGAGCAGAGTTTTCCCGGAATTAGCAGTCGCCTTTCGCTATAAGTCTTCATTAATAAAAATACCGAAAACAAACCCGGCAATTCGATTCCGGGCGTGAAGCCATAGCCGATGTTCGGCCCAATTCCATAGACAGTCGTGGAGAACTTGACGGTCGTCGAGTTGACGGCTCGGACAGTGTGAGTCCCGCTGCTAATGGCATTCTCCACGTAGTAAAACTCCGATTGGCCAATTCTGAACAGCCTTTTAGAAGCCGAGCGACAATTTTAACCTCGTGTAGAGTTGTTGATTTGGCGTCTGCCCGTCAATGGAAATCAATCCCGTGTTGTTGTACGTCGTCGTGACACGGACGTAGTGTCGGGCCCGTGAAGTTTGATTCAGTTCGAGTCCTGAAAATGCTTGTTGGCGGACAAAACCACAAAATTACCATTAGCAAACTGAACGGGTCCGTTTGTGAACTGCTCAGGGGGTACGACTGGAACAGCAAAAGGAGCGCCATTTCCAAAATTGTCAGCAGATTGGAACTAGAACCATTTAGTTGAATAATTTTGATAAGCACAAACCACAAGAGCCAGAGCCGGTTGTGAAGTCTCCGCGAGCGCTGGGCTATCCAGCCAAATCGTCAACGCTCTAAAAAAAATCCATCATTTTTAACAGTTTAAAATTCTGGTAAATCTCAAATCGAATATTAACCCGGCGAATCCAATGGTCGTTAGATACTCATTGTCCACAGAGACGGCTGTATTATCGACAAGTCCATAAACGACAAGCTGGTAAGGCGTCGCTGGCTGCAGGCCCGTCACCGGGAAACGTTTACCGAAGGCGGAAGTCGGTGGCAGCATCACGGCCTAAAAGTCTTTCTCTTTCCTCTTTTTCTTGCCTCATAACTGCACGATGTGGAATTTGAGTCTCCGAAAGCGCAAGTAGCGCCCGAAATAAGGGCCAACGGTGCGCCATTTTGAGCTGCGACCAATGACGGTACATAATTCTGCGAAATTGCTCTAATAAAATGAAAGTCTTGCTTTGAAAATTGACAAACGTCACAGTTTGCGTTGAATTTGCGGCTGGATTCCATGGAATGGCGTTGTCGGTCACGATCTGACAATAAGGCGTGTTTTGCCTCTCAATTCAGTCACCTTTGTATTATCGTTGATGACGACCACAGTGAAGATGCTATCTGCTTGCTTGCCGTAACGCGTGTTGTAGTCCGTAAATGAGTGATATTCGCTTCCTAATTGGCAAGCCTACAAAGAATTCTTTACGTTTTATGTTACTACTCACCGGAATAAGTGAGAAGCTGTCGCCGGAGTCGTCGTTGCTTCGAACAACTGAAGCGACTGCAGTCACGGAAGCATTCGAGGTGAGGAGGAGTCCCTGTCATTTCCTTTCATTGTTTGTTGTGTTGAGGTTACCTTGTTGTCAAGCATTATGACCTCGTGGTAGAGATTTCTGTAGTTGGTTTGAATGTCAACGGGAAGAATGTTGATCTGTAAAAGAGTCATTGTTTTGGTCTTCAGCAAACCAGCTTGGATTGTCCTGGCGCGACCTGGTCAGTGATTGTTGTGAAGTTCGCATAGATCGAAGTGATCACGATCTGCAAGCAGATGCCATGTGACTGCGGTTTCTCATTCGGAGGCTTCGACCCAGGAATCTACGCTCTTTCAATTCGAACCGTCATTTATGCCGCCCCGATGGACTGGGGTTTAGCTAGATGTTGACTACGTTTATTCACCTGAGCCGTTCGATTCAGATCCGCGTTCGTGACGGTGACACTCAATTTCTCCGTGTACGAGGTGTCATTGGCGTTTTCATGCGCATTCGGAAAAGCAAAGAAAAACTTGGTTCCTGCCGAAGCAGCTCGATTCTTTCCCGTCAAATGCTCGTGAATGGCTCGTTGATGTGTGCTGGGTAAGTCAACAAAGCGATCTAGATACGATGGAAAACTCGAGTAATGGATTTTGACTTACGTATCTGGTGAGGAAGGCGAGCTTCACTTTTTGCGAAAAGTATTAGAATGACGCTGGCTAGCAATCCAACTCGAAACATCTTTATTGGAGAAGGAAACGGAGAAAGGCAAATCGAACGAAAGCGGGGCGTTTTCAAGCCTTTTTCTTGTTCCAACGCTTCTTATCATCAAAGTCTGCGGGAGAGTATCCAGGGAACAAGGTGTGGTGGTGTTGTTAGACCAACAGAGCGTGGCAGCCGCATCCTCTTTCAAAGATTTCACTCCTAATCGCAGCACTAAAGAAAGACAATGTGAATGGGTCCTATTTAGAGGCATGAACATCGCAAGAAAGACGCTTATCCGTTTGACGTTGATCTCACTAAATCATCGGGTGTTACATATGTTTTTAGAATTTGTTGAGAATATTGTTTCTGATATTTTTTATTCTCTCAATAAACAATATAGCTTCCATTGCAATCCACAATCTCACGCCATCTGCCCGGAAGGGCATGAATTCCAGAACGACAGAAGTTGAGATCTTTTGATTCGAAGAATTCTTGCGAAGTTTTGACCCCTTAAAGTTCAGTCCAGCCAGGAAGGACTTCAACACTCGAAAGAGACGAAAATCCGAAGGTGCCATGTCCGGTGAGGGGTGAGGGTGAGGGAGTAGCTCCCAACCATGCTCCAGAAGCTTTTCAACTTCTCGAGTTTTTCTTTCACAACCTCAAGTTGCTTGCAGTAATATTCGGAAGTAATGGTAGTCTTTGGCTGGAGGATGTCCCAGTGAAGAACTCCAGAGGTTTCTTGCAGCCTATTTGTGCCCTTTCATAGTCGAAATAGAGCAAGTCGAGCGAAAGATTTTTCAGCTGGCAAAGCAGATGGTTTTCCGGCCACAACGATTAACGCACCCACACATCTATGACTCATTTCGATATTCTAGACCTCAGTACGTTGATGCATGAATTGTATTGGGGGCGGTGAATTTCTGGCCGGAATTTTTCGACTTCTGCACTCTTTTCGCTGATTTCTGATGGGGTTTCGCCACTATCGTGTGCACCAGCCCTAGATACACCAGCACCCCAAGTTTGACGGAAATCGAGCTAATGCGCGCCCCCTAAAGGTCCAAAAGTTCCAAACTCAAAACAGCGGGTCAGATTTTTTCAGATTTTCTGGATTTTTCCCGGAACAAGCTGAGTAAGAGGTTTGGTTCCTTATCCCGTGAGAGTACGATTCCGCTTCAAACCCGAATT
>JAQIXL010001582.1:0-16992 GCA_034700245.1 Poikilolaimus oxycercus
AATGGGCAGGTTCAGGTTCGGTTCAGGTTCGAACCTGGTTCGAACCCGGTTCGAACCCGGTTTTGGAGAACTCTGCTGCTGACGGCATCGTAGACTGCCACATGTCGTCAATTTGTTGCAGCAGTTAAGCCAAGGTTTTTGAGTATTAAACGTAGCCATAATCCACAACAGTTTACACACATAAAATGAATCATCATAAAGTGACTGATAGACCACATGAACAGGGATGGGTTTTAACAAGCGATAAGATTAAAGGCACCAACTGCAACAAGTTCAAGTCATTTTGTCCAGGGAAAACATCTTTCAATGCCGGTAAAATCGCTAGAGAGATCTCTTTACGGTTGGAACAGGACATGATGCTCGAAGGGAATCGTTGCGTTCTCGCTCTGCAGGCTTTCACGCATGGCGGCTTCGGAGTATCTTGGTTTATCGGCCTTCCTCTTCTACAATACAACTGCGTCTCAATCGATTTTCGCAACGAAGCGATCGAATTTGCGTTGCCGAAGAACAACGAAATCCAACGGACAAAAATAAACGCAAACGCTTTTAATAAAAACGTTATTGATATTTGGCTTCCGAAAAACGGACAACAACCTTCGAGATTTTAAATTTAAAACAGTGCGCGAGTTCTAATACGAACAGCATTTGTTGTGATTCGCATTGATGCTGTTTATGCTTCACTAAAGCTCGTGGCATCGTTTCAACAAAGAAGCGTCGTTTTTTAGGTGTTAGCAAGAGCCGAAATTTCAAAGAACTTGCAACTCAAATGGGAATCAAAAGATCAACTGAACTTTTGATCCGAAGGCAGTGCGCATTTGAACAACGAGCGAGTGGGTCGTCTGATCGATGTTTTCTGTGTGGGTCGCAGGTGCGGCGCCACTCGTACTCATGTGCAGCTCGTCGTTTTCCTTTGCCGAGTTGATCACCTGATCGCATTCAAAAGTGCTCCCTCTCCTGAAGCCGTTGTCTGACTTCTTGGTAAATATCTTTTTCGCTATATTTCAAGACAGCGTGAAAGCACACAAGCTCTTGTTTATTTTTTTATTTTTTTTTTATTCTCATACCTGCTTCATTTGCTTTTGATATGCGTCCGTTTATTAGCAGTTTTTTTTCTTGGTCTTCTGGTAACAGACGAGGAGTCACTCAAATCCATACTTTACCTCGATTGCTCTCAAAGCGATTTCACTTGTTAAAGAGCTCTTACTGGGACAAGACTTTGTCGGAATTACTAAATGAAGCAAACAACACGGCGTCTTGCCAACGATCCAGTCGACAATAGAGAGGTTCGACGACCGACTTTGTGCGCCGTTTGCGGTGCTGCTGCACGCGGATTTCATTACCAGGTTCCGTGAAGCAATCAAAACAATTTCGGTCAGGTATCGTCGTGTTACAGTTGCAAGGTCTTTTTCCGTCGTGCCGCTCTCGAGCCACCGTCGATACCTTGCCGACGCAACGAAGTGTGCCAAAACGGTATTTAATGCCCTCTCATACAAGTTGCAGCCGATCTCGTAAAATGTCGCACTTGCCGCTTCCGAAAGTGTCTTAGCGTTGGAATGGATATTTTTGGTAAGTTATTGAGAATTTCTGTAAGAATTTCATTTTGTAGCCGTTCGACCGCTTGAAGCCGAGTCGCAGGATAGAAGGCTCATTAGCCGAACCTCTCTTCATTTACCGGTATGTATCTGGTTGCTCTAAAAGACTGAAAAAATTCTTCAAAGTTAAGATGGACGACGTGTTGAGTGTGGGTGAAGCCAAGTTGCTAGAGCGGATTTCCATCGGCGTCCGACTTGAAGACACTTGGTCGTTTCTTAGACGTTCGACGTTTCGTAACGTGGATCGTCCTGATACCAAACTCCAAGGCTTGCTCTCGTTCAATACTGTTTTTGGGACGACGTCGAAGTTCAAGGTATATCTTCAGATATTCACATGGCTCAGCATATTTCACAGCCGCTCGACAAAACATTCGAGGAAATCGAGCGACGGCATCTAAAGGGAAAGTATGCTTTAGTGCTTCTTGACGCTCTTCTAAACGTTGAATACGCCAAGACGTTCAGCTTTTTTCGAAATCTATTGACAGAGGATCAGGTTTGCAACAACAATATGAAGAAGGTTCAGATTGCCCTCATCAAATATGTATCCATCAGCTGTGCTCTTTTCACGGCAGCCTTCGACTCTTTTCAACAAGGGTTCGACTCCATAATCTTACCGACTGGTGGAGTTCTCGTCGATCAATTTCGCCTGTAAGATCTTCAGAGCAATGTCTATTTTGGGTTTTGAGACGACGCTGGACCTCCGAAGCGACTGCTACGATGATTTGTTGTCAAAGCGTCGCACTAATAATTCGCCTGATGATCGACCGAAGAGAATTTGCTCTCTTGAAGGCCATCATGCTAAGTAATTGTGGTTAGTTCTTCATCTATTCTGGAATTGAATTCGAAAACAGCTTGCGAGAACCTCAGCGCTAACGGCCAACGAATGGTCGAAGCAGAACGTAACGCGCAAGCCTTCGCCCTTCTCGATTACTGTAGACGTCGTTTTGGCGAAGTGAGGGGTTCGTGCCGATTTGCAGCACTCATCTCATCCTTGAATTTCTTCGAAGTCATCGCTCAAAAATATCGCTACTTTCAGCTTCGACTGAAGGTTTTTACAATTCGCAAAAAAGACTTTCAGTTGAACAAGCTGCCTCGTTTCTGGGTGAATCCAAGGTATCACGCGATCCTCGATGAATTTGTCGAGTGAGAGCTCTCCTTGGGCAACTTGCCTTGTCAGCTCGCGATACCTTTGTATACCTCACCATACTTTGTCAGCTTGTCAGTTCTTTACTATGGATCTCTTGAAACGTAAAATAAACTGTGCAGTCAAAGACTGCAGCATTACTCGAAAGTGCTCTTCATTCATCCAAGCGAATTAAGATTGATGTTCAAAACTTTGTTTGTTTTAAAGTTAAAACTTTTGGCGGACTCGCGAACCCGGAAGCGGCATTGCAGAGGGGCTCCCACTCCCACTCACTATTGTTTGACTAAGGCGTGTGCGGATTGACTTGAGCGCCTAGAACATTCGCCGTTGACAAACCTCGTGCGAAAAAACATCAGGCACACCGTTAGCCTATGCGGCGGGAAGGCGAGACTTGACCAAAAGTGCATGTTCTAGAATTTCACATGTACATTAGAGCTGTCCAATTTCCAACAAGAAATGGGGTTGTTTCGGACTTTTCAGAAAGCCATTTGTAATAAGCCTAAACAACGTTTTGTCTATTGATACTTGGACACAAAGACAGGTTTTTTCTTGACCGCCGCGCGCGAATGTAAAAGGTCATCCCTCGGTCACACCGCAACAGCAGGCACACGGCTGTGTCCTTCATCGACTGCAATTGCGCGATCGCTGCTTTTCCCCTGTTGTTGTCGAATTCTTTTCGAAGGTTGGAAAATGAAACTGTCGCATGTGTCAGCGGAAAATTGGAAGGCGACGCATTCATTCCTCAGTTGTGATCTTATGTAAGCCTAATAGCAGAGACCTCGAACGATCTCAGGTTGATCTGCGGACATAAAAGCACGCACAAACTAGGTATAACGATCGCGTCACATTAAACAAACCCATTTCCCTGTCACAACTGTCTCTTGTTGGCCGTCATACTGCTTCTCGAGAGGGCGAGAGTGATCTCGTTCCTATGCAAACACGACGGTGCTTTCTGAGGACGACTGAAGTGCAAGTCATGGGAAGACAAATCAGCTATCTTCTGATCTAGCAATAAACATTGTGACAACATTAAGGCCTTGAACCGTGAACGAACATGATCCTGGTCAGACGGAAAATAATGTATCAGTTTGTAAATATGCACGCTCTGATGACCACTAGATTTATTCAAGACAACGCGAACACTCAACAGCTCTGAGAACAGACTTGAAGACGACCTGGGGGGATTTCGTAGCGTAAGATGGTTCCGTTCGATGCGATAGGGCTGGCAGCAACGAACTAAGCTAATCTCAGAAAAAACGATTTAGCCCACGTTCCAAGTGCTGCAGCCGGCGATGTTGAGGTAGCGCGGGGAGGTCTGCAAGAGAGGTCGAGTGAACGTTGCTTGAAGGATCCCGCCTGCAACACGTTTGATGCCCTATGTGTAAAACTTCCGAAGACCGACGTCTCGTTCACTCACCAACGTACTGAACGTTGAAGCTGCTCACAGCCGGCGACTGATCGAACTTTGGCGGTCCAGGTCCGTAAGTGTGACCAGTGGACAGGTAAGCGCGGTTGTTCTGAAGACGAAAGAGAACGACCTCGATATCCTCCTAAACAAGCTTAGCATTTTTGAGAAGTTGTTACATCGTTATCTCCCCAGGCAACGGCTGTCCACTGTCCGTTGCGAATGTTGCTGTTGGCGAAACGTATCTGCACTTGGTTGCCAAAGGTCTGAAGAATGAGCAAGGCGAGAGGATCACAAACCCTCCACGACGAAGTGATTCCGTTACCTTGATATTGGCAGACGCTGCGCTGCGACGTGGACAGCGACAGCAGAGAGACTGAAATCGTTACACTGCACTAGACAAAAACATACCAAGAATCGTTGAGAAGAGAAAAATAGGTGCCATTGCGCACGATTTGACGACACTTCGTTATGCTGCTGGTTTGCTCCTTGGGGGTGGCTTATTTGTAGCGGCAATCCTCGCATCTTTGCAAACAAGAGTACTGTATGAGCATGACAAAACAGAAGGCCAGGAAGGGCAGAGAAACCATAGAAACCATACTTTTGGTCTCGAGAACGCAGACGTGAGTTTGAGACAACTACAAGTTTCTAGCTTCATTTTTTAAGGTTAAGAAATCAACTTCGTGTAGGTTTTGGCTAACAATAAATGAGGAATTTCATTCTGGCACAATGAAAGAATCAGCTATTGTTAGAAGGTGAAAATTTTCCACATTTCTGACATCCCGGCGTATAAAAAGTGACGTATTGTCTCTTTCTCGTCCGTCTCACGCTGCAAAGCTGTCGCCACTTTGCATTCTTTTCCAGAAATGCCACAATATTTTGAATTTGCTCTGTTCGCCGAAAGTTTCGCCTTTTGTTAGAGTTTGTAAGCGCCACGCGTCGATTTTTATACGTACAAAGCATTGGTACTTTCACAAATCCTGTGCCATAAAGTTCACAATGTGGCCAATCCGTTCTGAGGACGAGATAGCTTGATCAGTCGTTTTTTTTTCACAGGAAGGAGGAGCAAGCTGAAAACCAAACATGATCCGGCTCCCCGAGGTTCTGTCTTATGGCCCAGCGACGATGAGTCCTGTGTCTTTCCAGCGGTCTAAAGTCATCAGAGCCTGTGCTCAGAGCACAAACTCGAGAGACTTGAAGGTAGGCCTCTCGCCTTTTAATCTTTCGTGGTTTCTCTTTGGCCTTCTCGTAAGTTCCGAAACATTTTCTGCTTTTTATAACTGAAGTTTTGTAAAATTGAAAGTTTTAAAACCTGACATAATTTATTATTCAGTCCAGGATACATTTTATTACCTTGAACAAGGAATTTGTTTTTTTTTCAGAATGCAAAGTGATAGATATTCGTCAAATGGCGATGAATGTTCGATTTCGCTCACTTCAGCAGCGAGATCACAGTATATTCCAACAAATGTGAGAACTTGATCGTCTGTTGCTTATAAACGCTCGCAATTAAGGAAGATCTCGAGTGTCTTCTCAACGACATCTTATCGGTCGATAGCGAACTGGAAAAGGCTTTCGTACAGTCCAAAACTTCGCGTAAGTCGGACATCGATTTCAGTATGCTTTTCATTATTGCAGATATGAGTGAATTCTCGCCTAAGGGATTCATGGCGATGAAAACAGCCCTTTCACCGAGATTCGACACTTCGTCACTATTTACGAGTCTGCTACAGAATTTTCAGTTTGTAAACTATTTTTAGGCTTGCTTGGCTTTCCTGTCGATAACAAGCCAGATTCTGACTTAACATTTACCGCGCTAGCGGATATCACTATATCGGGCGATGACAGGCTAAATGTAAACATTGTATGAAGCATTCAGGGTTTGACACAATCATTTCAGAAGAAAGAGCGTCTTTTGAAGACCGCCAGCCGACGAGGTCGACGTTCGCTGGATGAGAAGCTTATAAAAGAGAAAAGCTTGCCTTTCACTGTGGCCGATATTAAGCAAATGGATCTCTCCGAATTGCGCCTTTGTATGAATCGCTTTGGGCTGACTGTCGAGCAAACGCGACTTGTTTATCAGGTCCGGAGACGAGGTATGCCATTTATTGAGGTGTTCTATGACAATATTTTAGCGAGAAATCGTGCAGCCGCAAACAACTACCGAACACGAAAAGAGGCAAGGATGTTGTTGAGGAAAGGTGCAGATAAAGAACGGGTCTGAAGTTCCATTTATAATTTTTAATGCATGCCAACGATGAATTTTGAGCTGTAATGGCGCGATGTCATCTCTTTCTTATATTCAAGTGGAATAAAAAATTTTAAAAAGCAGGCGAGTTTCTCTCAGTGGCGCATTAGAGCAGAGCAAGCACACAACTTAAAGATTCTATTTAGTTGAAATTTGTTTCTCCGAACGGTATAATCTGTCCTGAAGTTTGCTGCACAAGTGGTTCTTTATTGGCAAATAGCCGGAATATTGTAGTCAGCAATGCTTTCTGCGCAACCAGAAGCATTTTTTCTCAGAAACGCATGGCAAAAAAATTTATCAGATTTTTGTCCACGTCCTCGACGCTATCTGCGAAAAAATAACCATGTTTTGTGCTGTTTGAGGAAAGAGTCAAAGGAAATTTCGTTTCATTTTTCACATCATTTATTGCATCGTTAATCGACAGGTTCATTTTTCTGCACTAGCACCGGAATTGAACCGCACAAATATCATATTGACTGAAAAATATGTGTTGGCAAAGCAATTCACACAAATGTCGTAGTGCTCACACAGTCGAAGTTTTTCAACAGTTCTGAGGACAGACTTGAATCCTCGCTGGAGGAATCACGTACTGGAGGATTTCACCGGTCGGCGACAGCGGACTGGCAGCGACAAACTGAACAAAATAAGAGGTAAAAGTTGAATGCGCACATTCCAGGTGGTACATCCAGCGATGTTGCTGTTGCGAGGAGACATTTGGTAGAGCGGACGGGTGAAAGACGCTTGAAGTGTACCACATGAAAGAAGCACCTGCGTTCGCGAAATAAGACAGTGTTTTACCGTTATATTGAACGTTGGCTCCCTGTACTGCCGGCGATGAGTCGAGCTTCGGTGCTCCGGGCCCGTATGTATGCCCGGTGGACAAGGTGGCGCGGTTATTTTGTACACGAAACACTGCTACCTCCACGTCGTTCTTTAAGTAAAAGCGTCCTTTTTGATAAGTCGCTCACATCCGAATCTCCCCAAGCGATGGCAGTCCACTGTCCATTGCGGATCCCGTTGTTGGCAAAGCTGATTTGCACCTGGTCTCCGACTGTCTGAAGCTGACGATTAACTTAAAAACAGTGGCGAACCCTCCATGACGCGGTGATTCCGTTGCCTTGATATTGGCATTGACTACTTTGAGCCGCAATGCAAGTGAAGAAAGTCACTAAAATCGCAGTTGCGCCGCTCATCAAACGGAACTAACCAAGAAGGAACGTGGGCATTAGAATCGAAGCCATGGTCGAATCTTCAGCGACAGTGTTCTGCGAGTTGTCGGGCTCTGAAACTGGGTGCCCTATTTATTACGGTTGAATTCACATCTACGCAAACAAGGCACATCACAGAAGAACTTCTTTGCTTGCCCTGTGACTGTTCAGACTGTTCAGATAGCGCATCATCACGAGTGCTCCCAGTTTTTGTGACCGCCAGTTGGTTTCCAACAAAACTCGCTGCCGCTTGAAGCAGAGAGTAGAACCACAGGAAAAAAAAATTACAAGCCAAAGTTTCATTCATTTCTAGGAAACAGAAAGGTCTAGTTCTGCCAGTAAACGGGTAAATAGCTTTCACTTTGAAATATAAGAAATCTGTACAAAAACTTTATTTTTATTCTACCATTAGCACTCATGCAAGTGGACAGTATGGTGGAGCGAAACCGTCGATTGCGGTCGCATTGCATACCCAGAAGTTCGAGCGAGGGAAATAGCCCTGCTGCATGTGGCAATACACTTCAAGACTAAAACCTTGACCATCTTGGGCATGTCGGTGATGGAGAGATAGTTATCGAAGACGCCCAATTGTTCCCACGTGAAGGGCATGCTGATTCCTCCGGTCTTCGGTGTCGGATTTCTGGTGCATAATGCCTGGTGGGATTCACGTACCCCGTGAGGATGAAGTTTGTCCAGAGTTTCCCCATTTGTTCAGCTACTTGTTTGTCTCGGGCAGACGTCAGCGGGCTGTTTCCATCCACGTAGTCAAAGTTGAAGAGGAAGCTGAGGTCCATCGTATGCGCCACGCCGCGAAGTTTCGGCTCAGCGATCCAAACGAGTATGGCCATTGGCACTAACTTTCTCACCATTTGGTCGACGACGACCGGATACGTGTCCATCGCAAAGAGGTAAACGGGGCTTCCAGTGAAGAGGGAATAGTACGCATCACGCTTGGTTGGAGCGAGATAATTCCACTCGGACCAGACCTGAAGAATCTTAGAAGGGAAACTGGTTTGCCTCCAAATGTCGTCGACACCATGCAACGTGATCGTCGTCGGCGGCCGTTAGTGAGTCGAAGTAGAGCGGCTTTGCGGCATTGAAGACGGCTTCTAATGCGCCATAGAAGAATTGTAAGAAGAAGAATTGGCATACGAGGATGATCCCAGTAGTTCATGTGATAGCTGGTTCGAAGGTGCTCCATGACGTAGTTGCGCGTGAAGCCAGTCAAATTGTTGTTGCGAATGGAGTTCATGGCTAAAAATTCGGCTGCAACGATACTTGCTCACTCATAAAGAGCCACTCCAGGTTCGTGGAGCCGTGCATCACAGGGATTGGACGTCGTTTGAGGGCCAAAGTCTCGAGACGATCAGGAAAATATTCAGGATCCTAGAGATGTTATTGCAAAAAGTGAAAATTTGCCCTTACGGGTACAAGGCCCCATTTGGCCGCGTCGAAAGCGGGGTCCTTTGCATCCGCATCAAGCAGCTCGTCCATGGTCTTTCCACGCAAGCATGTCACTATTTTCTGAACGTTTTGTTGTTTACTCGTTGGCAGCTCTTCTCGTGTTTCTTTCGGTGAAAGTCGGCGGAGCAGCGTAGGGAATGCCCAGAAAGGAGCGCCCGTAGGAGTAACTCAATCCCATGATGGTCGTCTTTCTTCCTTGGTAGCTGAACGTGATGTTGACCGCCGTTTGAGCGACAACCGGCGAACACAGAATTGCTGTCAGAATGAGAACCAGCGACCGCATCATGCTTCTGAAAACGTTACAGTATACCAAGGTTGTTGAAAAAGCTGTGCAAGGCAAAATAAAGCCAATAAAAACGTCTGCAGATCTCAATTTCTTCGGCATATATCATATCATATCGGAGGAAGAACGTTTAAATACTGTGAGCTTCCGGAAGGCTTTACAAGAGCAGCCCGTTCTCTTGGTCTTGGCGCGTTCGATAAGATCTCTAGACAAGAATCTGAGGCACATTCGCATCCGTTTTGCTTCTAGACGGACATCTGACGTGATAATCGTGACAACCTTTCACCTTTCTTTAGAGAGAAATGCACCAGGTGCATAAGAGAACTTGCACTCAAAAGGAGAGATAATATTGGGACAAAGGACAAACTGCGTTTCTTTTGCGTGCCTTTTTTTTGGCAATGCTGTGAAGACATAATCACTGGCGGTACTTGCATTTTTCTGCGCCTCGCCCCATTAATTTCAGACTCCGGGAGACGGCTATGGAGATTAGAGCCAAAAAGTTTATTGCAAGAGAGACTTTAAGGAAAGAAAACAAAGCAACTTCTCGAATCCTTTACGAACACCGAAGCAGAGTTTCAGTATTTTTCATTCTTGTTGGTTGCCGTTAAACGCCACGCTGCCGTCATAGCTCGTGTCGCTTATGGAATTCATGGCATTCGTGGGCGTCGGAAACGCGCTGCCAGATGACGCCGTGATAGAGAAGAGGTAGTTGCTTAGCTGAAGTCGTCACTTGAGTAACAGAGCGCGCTTACGAGAAAGATGGTAGAACGCAGCATAGCCATTTGAGCCATCTGTGCAGCCGATTCATGCGCCATTGGCAAAGTTCCCGCATTGTCCTGCATACCGTCTAGATTTCCTCCGTTCATGTTGGTGTGGAACATCGGATGAGCGAAAGCCACGCCGATGAGCATAGCAAAGCTGGCGATCTAAGATTATTGTTGGAGACGCTGAATGGAAAATTTGTATCTACCTTGAACATCTTTGGAGCTGGCGTTGCTGGTAAGCACTGAGAGAAAATGAAAGCTTTGATTTTCCGCAATATACAGCTCCCTTTTATACGTTTAACGGAGCTATGTGGCTGTGAGATCCGCGCACATGAGCACCCGACCACGCCTCTTAGTTGTCGAACAGGGCGTGACACGTCATCTCATCTCTATCGCATCTTGATCCGACATGAATCTCGGTGGAGTACTTGAGTTACGAGATTCGCAAACATCAATGATGACAATTGTACGGAAATGTCATAGAAACTGGTTCAGCGGAAGACCATAGAAAGGCCACAGATTTTGAGCAGTTTTCTGATAAAGAGGGCGCGTATCAGCATTTCGGATCAAGCATAAAGTAGCCATTATGTGAATTACTGCCTTTGTTGAGAGCAAAGACAAACCTGACTTGTCTTCTCATCAATCTGACTTCAGTTGTTCTCATTCCTCTGCGTCATCCGCGTTTGCACAAGAACGAGATCACTCTCGCTCCGACCGGATGCTCTGAAACAAACTCAAGGTTTGGGCACCTCGGTATTTACAGTACTGAGATCAAGAGGCAACAAGACGGTCAACACGATGACAATTCTGGCAGGGAAAGGTTTGTATGCCAGTGTGACGCGATCGTTAGAGTGTGTGCGTGCTTTTACGCCTACATACCAACTTGTGTCGCTCGGTGCACTTCCGCGGCGTTGATCAGCAACAATGAAGTGACCTATGGCATTGTTATCTTGTTCAGGAAAAAATTTGGCAAACCGTTTTTGTAATTAAAAACCACGTTGCACTTTTTATGCTCTTGCTGACTACAAGATGAAGTTCTAGGAACTCTGAGCAAACGTGCAACCGAAGGTCAATACGCTTTCTTAAGAAGCAACCGTGAGCTGGTTCACGAACCTTCGGTATTCTTATTATGTTTTCCGACTCTGCGAGACCGCGGCTCCGTATGTTTTCTTTCACCATTTATTGTAGAACAATGTTGCCTTTAGAAGGCTGCGCTCCGATTATAAAATTCCTCAACATGGATCTAACGTTGCTTAAGCTGCAAATAAACCCGATTCCAAAACTTCCTTTCTCAAAGGCAAAAGGATTGTGTTTGGTCTGTGGAGACATTTCTTTGGGTTCACATTACGGTAAGTGCATATTAGGCAAACAATAATTTTCTGATAGGTGTCTTCTCGTGTGCTGGCTGCAAGGCCTTCTTTCGACGAGCTGTTAAATGTCGTCATATGTACGTTTGTCGAAGAGACAAAAATTGTGTAATTACACGCGGTAATTGTATTTACGTTGACAAATAACCACAAGTATTAGATGAACGAGCTGGTTGTCGCTCATGTCGACTGGCGAAATGCCTGAGAATTGGAATGAATCCAAAACTGGTGCGAGAAGCGGATTTCCGTTTTCGTTTCTCTGTGTCCGATGCGCCAGTTTCTAGCGAATGTGAAAACTTAGTAACTTCTACGCGCATTCGGATTGACTTGGAAACAAATTTCGAGTCGGAACTTCAGCGGTAATTAAGCTCTTTGGAAAAGCATGCAATACAGGCTGACAGAAAGCCTCGTGGCATGTGATAGAGCAAGTCGCTCGTTATATGACGATGTGTATCTTGTCCGCCGAGGCAGTTATTCTCTGCCACTCATTGACGCCTTATATAATCCGGTTTTGCTCTGCCCTCGTACTCCCTTGCTGAAATGGACTGGTGAAATTGCCTCGCTCTGTGACGTTCTTCATGATTGGAGACGCTGCTTTGTTGTCTTCAGTGACTGGCTGCGTTCACTACCCGAGTTTGGGTTATTGAGTCAGGAAGATCAGGCAAGTCCGCCTGCCCTGATGTTAACCGTATCCAGCTTGAGCTTGTGCAAAGCAGATGGTTTTCGTTTCATTGGTGGCTGCTTGGAAACTGGACGGCAAAAACGGATTGCAATGGAATTTGCTTGAGCAACGGTACTGCGTTCCCATGCGATTCAACCAAGCAATGCGTCGCCGATGTCAGGTGTGCCTAAAATCTCTCACACGTACGAGCTTCAGAGACGGTGCCAGTTTAATGATGGAAATACTTGTTAGTCCGCTTCGAGAGCTCAAACTGGATGAAACAGAACGCTGCTTGGCAACGGGATTAATTATCTTTGCTGAAGGTGAAGTCAATCGTCCTCAGAGTTGCCATTCTGTAGGTGTAGAGTCGCTGTCGCTAATAGGCAGACGATTTTTTCGTGAGGTTCACTCGCGATGTATGGCCTCATTGTATCATTATATTCGGCGTGAAGCGTCAAGCGCCGACACCGCCTGGCGTGTGGCCCGAATTGCCCAGTTTGGCAGTCTCACAATGGTAAATTTACTGAAAGTGAAATAATTTTTTTCTTTGACCCTCTAAAGAGGCTAGCTGAGCAGACAAACGACGAACCAAGACTGCCTACAACACTGCGCGTCATCGATTTTGTTACTGCCTCTTCCGATCGCGATCACTGTGGCTGATGAACAAACTAAGAAAGTTTTCCTCTTTCGGGTAGCAAATTACTCTTGCATGTGGCTTCGGCTGGTGTGAAGTTGACTATTCTTAAAGGACAACGGTAGCTTCGAAAATGATAAAAATGAAAGAGATGAAGAAGGGCGAGCTACCACGTGCTTGTACTCGTGAAGCCGCGCGATTATTTTGACCAGTCGGAAACCTCAATTGCTGTGCCAGAGTTGAAATCGACGTCAGTGTCAGCAGTTCACGAGAGCAGAGTGCGAAAATCGGTTGATCAAATTTCGCAGCCTGTCTCGATTTTGTCTCGTCGGTTAATCGGCGGCGGTGTTTCCGGGTCCGCTGTGCGAGCATGTTGAAAAACTCTCTTATCGAGTTTCAGCGCCCAAGAGCGCATCTTTGGACTCTGTGCAGGAAGAAATTGGAAATGTTCATCGTCATCAAGCGTCGACCGTTTGGAGTTTCAACGCCTTCCAAGTGCCCAGACACCTTTGCTTTCTTGATCTTCCAGCCGCAGACAAAAGGCGCTGAGAAAGGCGGAGCGAGTGGGAGTCTGCCGCTCGCGCAGGTGCAACCCAGCGCGTGTATTCTGACTTGATTTCCTGGTCTCGAGCGCGCTGTTTCCCGACCTCGCGCCTTCGTGTCTCATTGGCAAGCCCTCTTTTGGACACGTGTCCGGTTGGCTAAATTCAAAACGTTTCTGCTTGCTTCTTTACTACGACCATTATTGCTGAACTTATTGCTGACTTTGAAACTTTGCTGTTGAGTTCTAACACGAGCGCCTTTCTATGCTCATCGCGTGACTGAGCCTGAGCTAGGTATGACGAATGGCGCATAGAAATTATTGATTTTACGGGTTTAGAAGCCGCTCAAGGGACGCCCAATATGCGACCACGTTCTAATGACAAAAAATTAAAAAATGAGCACCAGAAACCAAAGGAATGCCGCATTTGCGGCCGAGACGCATATGGCTTTCACTATTCGGTAAAATCTCGTTATAGTTTTTCAAATTACGCTCAATCTAGGTCGAATCGTGCTACAGCTGTAAAGTTTTCTTCCGTCGAACATCGCTCGCCAAAGCTCAACTGTTTTGCAGCTTCGACAACAAATGCAACGGAGGTACGCAACTAAAAATTACCGGGCCGGTTCATGTCAACCTTCGTTCACAACCTAATACTCGTTTGTTCAGCCAAGATCGTTCGATGTCGACGGTGTCGCTTTGAGAAATGCAAGGAAGCTGGCATGAGATTGATTGGTGGGCTCAAGAGTTGGCGCTGAACTTTTCAGATCAAGAGTGGTATGACTTCATGAAGAATGGAGCGGCAGCCGACTTACCGTCTTCGAGTCAGCGCTCTTGTCTCCACTTTGGAAAAGCATGACGTTTTAGTCCAATAATTAGCGTTAACGTTTAGAGTTTCGATTCGGAAAGATGCGATCGAATTGTCTTTGTGAGGCGTTTGGAGGATAACTGGTCTTTTCTACGGCGTTCTACCTTTCGAGACAGTGATCTCGTGGCGGAAAACCTTGCCGGAATATTGCCCCACTTCTCCGCTCTTGGTTGTCTTTCGAACTACAAGGTAATTTCTCGCATAATGATGAAAACTACGCAAGCATAGCCTGTGAGAATGCCCTTGGACAACTCGTTAGAGAGCATCGATAGGCTTGCCAGCAAAAGTCGATACGGCTTAATGCTGCTAGATATGCTCATTGCTGTGGAATACGCCAAGTCCTTTGACTTTTTTAGAGCTTTGCCGCTGCATGATCAGGTATTGTTTCTCACTTTTATTTGACAGCAAACCAAAATTTTCGGTTGCCCTGATGAGAAATGTTTCTCTGGACAGCGCTCTATTTACCGAGGCATACGATTCATTTATACACGAAAGTGATACGATGATATTTCTGTTCGGAGGCTTTGTTATCCACCAATTTCGCCTGTGAGACTTAGATTTTGCCACAAACAGGTTCAGTCGAAAATTTGCCACGGAAGAAGACGCTATAACAATCTGCAATCAAACAGTCGCTTTCTTGATTCGTCTCAAATTGGACACAAACGAATATGCTCTACTCAAGGCCATAGCGCTTTGCAATTCTGGTCAGTTATAGCCAGATCAGAGGGAGGTTCCCTCTCGCCTTCCATTGATCTACACAGCACGGAATGTAGATCAATGGAGGTGAGAGGGAAATTCTCCCCGGTCGGACTAGTGAATTACTCACGTCGGCATTGCAGCTTCCAACGATCTCAGCGATATGGGACGTCGCGTTCTAGAAAAGGAACGAAATGCATTTGCTTCAGTTCTCTTCAATTATTGTCGTCGAAAGTTGGGCGCCACGAAAGCGGCGAGTCGATTCGTGTCCCTCATTTCCTTGATCTGCTTTTTCACCAACGCCGCGCATAAATATCGTCAATTTCAACTCCGTCTGAAGGCAAGCTCAGTCTCGTAAGCAAAAACTATTATGTTGTAGATCAACAAAATGCGTCGATTCTGGATCCAGCCTCGATATCAGCCTATTCTTGACGAATTCGTTGACTTATGAAGGCTTCGTGAAACTGTCTTTGTGGATGCCCGAACTTTGACTTCACTCACTGTAATAGTGTGGCACAATTTTGGCTAGTTTTGTGGTCGAAATTTCTCGTTTTCGTTCCTGCAGTGCTTTCCAATTGATGAAGAGGTTTGCTTGCCTGTGCAAAGTCACATTTCCGACCAACACACCACAACCGGATGAGACGTTGGTCGCAAGTCGGTTTCCATGACGTTGCTGCTGTCGTCAGAGTGTTTGCAACTGTCTCATGCCCTTTATGCAGCCCCTGTGCAATTGATTTTGAGCAAGAACAAAGCGTAGTGGCCTTTGGTTTTGGAAGCTGCTCTCATGCACGGAGCAAACTGGGCAACCGATCAACCTAGCAATGAAGACTGCGCTCGACTCCTGACAAGCTCGGGAAAATGGACTACTATTGTTGTTCAGCCAATTCGTCTGCTATTTGTGAACTCTATGTCTCAAAGTCAGGCACATGGACTCAAATAGCAAGCATTATGTGACTGTCATGCTTGAGTTCTGCAGCTAATAAAGTTTAAGGTGCGACGCGAGTGGAAATATGCTCTCGATGAAAGAAATTCGCAAAGCAACGTGTGTAGCACTTCTCATCGCATCATCTTTTTCTACGATATTTAGTATGAAAATATTGTTGATTTTCGGCGCAATTTATCGGAAAACTAGTTGTGGCGAGCAAAAACGACACGCCCGCCCGCGTTGCTGGCGCAACTTCCGAGACAAGTGCAAGTAAACAAGGAACGAAAGAACGAAGAGTGCGCAGGCTTCTGATCGAAGACGCTGACAAATGGAGGTGTGCCCGTAGTGATAGGCGCAACGAGAGTGAAGCTGAAATTCATTCCTGCCTTTGCCAGTGTCACAAAAAGACGACTTGTAAAAACAACAAGAAACTTCAGCGTGGAGGCGTGAACTGCGGCTAACTGAGGGGAAAATGTGCGATTGCTCTGAAAAACGCTATCGTTATCAAACATGCCTTTTTTTACCAATCTCCAATATTTTAGCTGTTGCTAACAATAAGAGTGACAAATCAATTCAGCACTCGTGCCCGATGTTGCGTTGAATAGTTGAACTTTTGAACTATTGGCTCTCTTCTCTTGTAGCCAATTTTGACCGATGAACAACCCAATGCTCTTGATTTATATTGCGAAGAGCAATCGTCGACACTTCGGCTAGCATATTTCGGGCAAATGTCGGCTCTCTGAATTGTCACGGGTAAAGCATAAAAAGCCTACGCGGTTTGAGCAACTACGAAGAAAATGAGTTGCGTGAGAATTCGAACGATTTGAAGCGCAGTCTGGCACATACTGTAAAAGGAGTGAGAAGGATGAGCGTGAAGGGAGGAGTGGAAGTGTGTGTCCTTTAAATCTTCGCGCTGTGCAATTCGCCCTTCAGTCAAGAAACATACTACGCGCAACAATGTTCGACTCCCTCCGACCTAATTATAGTCCCTGATGTATGTCGACGGTCAAAAATGAAAGAATCGCACTTGCAAACGTGTACCTGATGTTCCCGAGTGAAAGAATTTTCGCATTGTTAAAGGAGCCCTCCGGCCATTTTGACAACTTTGGCTTATTTTCAAGATCTCGACGTGCTGATCAAAGTTTTCACATGTACCATGGGGTGGAAACGTCATTTAGAGGGGTAAACAGCGTAA
>JAQIXL010001583.1:0-16988 GCA_034700245.1 Poikilolaimus oxycercus
GGCGACGGCATGGTTCGCCGCAAGAACCTGCCGATCGAGTACAACCCCTGAGCGGCGGTCTTCTCCTCCCCCTCTCCGTCTCTCCCAACAATAAAGGATTGTGGAAATGATTGTTGCTGTTCACGTTTCTTCGGTGTTCAAGAATACGCAGTGGATGTCCTGTTGCTCTCTTTTTACTACAAGCCCCTTTTGTTGGCTGGCGTTTGCGGCAGGCATGCATCTAGTTCGTTCGGTCGTTCCGTTTAGTGTATTTTTTGAGCATTGACAAGGTTGACTCTGCGGGTGAACTCAAATAGCCAAACAGTCCAGCAAAGGCTTGGTTGTTGGTGCATAAATACTTTGATGGATTCTGCGAGGGGATGCCTTTCGGATGGCAGCCTGTCTACCCCATGCCACTGGCCGGTCTTATCACATCCGTTTATTCGCTAGTTCAAATTAAAGCGGCGATGTCGGCCGCCCTTCTTGCACATCTTCTTGCCAGGATTCTGACGGTTGAGGCACATGCCGCCGATGCAGACGAGACCGCGACAACAGTCGGCGTTGCTCTTGCAAGGATCGCCAATATCTCCTTGGGCTAGAGCTTCGCCGAAGAATGAAAAAACAATAATACAGAGAAGAAGGAGACGCATTTAAACCAGGAAGCTTCTGTTGAGGAAGAAACTGATCGGCTCACTGGCTGGCAGACAGTTTTATGTGGCACAGCGAGCGGACTAGAATGAAAACGTCGACTTATTTTTGAATCGAAAACATCGAGTGACTTTCTTGGAGACAGGCTAGACAGAAAATTTGAACCCCTTACTTCATTGCACAAAATTATTGTAGAAGCTCATCTATTCATGAGAATGGAGTCCTTTAAAATCGTCTACATATTTTCTGATGGTCATAAGGTCTTATCCAAAGTGTGTGAATTGCTGCCCTGCGCTTCAAAAATCCATTGATTTCTCTGAAAAGAGCGCGTTTTCATGACGGTCTCAAAACTGAACGGCGCTCTTCCGACGAGACAATAGAACGGAGAGGCTCTCGACACAGCCCCTTATGAGCATTTATAAGACGGCTGTGACTGATGCCAATGCTCATTTTTATGCAAGGGAGATGTGATTGTTGTTTGACTATGTATTTTGATGGACGAGCTTCGTAAACCATTTTTATAATGAATCGATTCATTCGAAGTCGAATCTCTCAGTCTGAGGGTGTGAATAAAAACCAAAAACCCTTGAGACATCGCCATTGTTCGTCCCGTCACTCTACTCGACCGAATGTTTCGAGTTCGTCTTACACCCGCCCAGAAGGTTGAGCGTAAGTCTTCTTCTAACCACGGCAGTCTTCAGGCCGACGCCGCAAGATGAAAGAGGCGAAGCGTCGACAGCGAATGCGTGAGGAATGCGTGATCGCCGGCCGCGCGCCGCCGGCCTGGGCGGCGCTTCGCGCAGGCGGCCGTCCCCCGGGAACCTAAATCCCGATGAGAATAAAACTGATGAGAAAGTTGATGTTGATACATGGTACAAGGAAAAAGAAACTGCAAGGTGGGGGAAGGGGAGAGAAAGGGATAAATGCCGTTGAAAGGCATTACTTGTTGTTTTCTTGTGAGACGAGCTAGGTACAGTACACGTTTCCTAAGATGCTTGGCCATCCTCATTTCGTCAGCTTTGCGACTTCGCTTCTTTTAACGGGCATTTAAAGATCCGTGTTCTAGAGACTAAAAAGCCAGCCTCGATCTTGGTTTTTGTCGTTGTGTCACTGTTTTCCATAAAAGTGAATGGCTGAGTGCCTGAAAGAGAACTTTTGTTGTCGTCTCGTCTCTTTCGACTTGATTCGCCTTGCAAACCTGTTTGCGAGCTCTCTTCAACTGAACGGTTTCCATTGCATCTCCTTTAATACCACGCGTTGCCGAGTCGACCTCGTTACCTGTTCCATGTGTGAAGACGTTCAAAGGGGGAGCAGTGAGCAAGGGGAGAGGCGGCTACGACTTGTCCTTAATCCCCTTTCGGGCGTCCTTCGCCCACAAGTCGGGCTGGCCCCTTTTGAGCTTGAAGAACCTGGAGAGTCGACAGATACGGGAGAGCGTGAGAAAGCGAACTGTCCCCTTTGCTCCTCCTTCTCGTTGCTTCTTGCTGCCAATTCTCGCTCCAGACTCCCCTGTCTTTTGCTCTTGCAAAAGAGCTTCTTTCTCCTTCAATTATCATATTTCTTCAGAATGACTTTCGACGATGCAAAAGAGAGCAACTCGAGGCTCTATCTTCTCTTCGGCTCCCTCGCCACGGCCGGGACATTCCAGGTGCAAAGATCTCTGATAAAGACAAGGAGGAGTTCAGTATGCGTACTCGATCAGCTATCTCAATACTCCCGTCGATCATTTCAAGGATTACCTCAATGAGTCCTTGGTACGAGGCATAACAAAGCATCTGAAAGTGTTTTAGGATCGAATGGGCTACGAGATGAACTGCGGGACTTATAACTGGATGTGGAACCTTATTCTAAACATTTGGTTTGAAAAAAGAGGGAAGCACATAAATGTTCAGGTCAGTCGGCTACTTCTTCGGTATCTGGCTCACGCCATTGCTCAACGATCGCTGGGGGAGAAAACGTAAGCGCCCCTCTCTAATCCCTGAATACTGATGATACTACAGGTGGTTTCCTCGCCGGTCACGTGCTGAGTCTGGTGGGCAGCGTGCTCGGCTGCGCCTCCATCTGGGCCTATCGTCCAGAGGTCGGGCAAAGGGGAAGGGGGCGATGAAGACTTTGGGAGCAGTCTCTGGCTTGTGTAGCACAAAGCCTTGGAAGCACCACCTTTATACAGCGATAAGCGTATTTGCTGAGTTCAAAGACAAAATGATGACTAAAAGCGAAGATCTCGAACCACTTCTGACATAGTAACAGGGACCATTTTTCAGTTGTTCTTCGTCGCTCGTCTTCTGCTAGCAGTCTCAACGGCGATCATCTACTCCTCACTAATTCTCTTCCTGCAGGTAGGCATTCGAATCACGAGTGTCAGCAGACAGCGAGTACGGTAAAATTTTTTTTTAGAAGCGAGACAGAAGGCCGAATTGTTGATTGAATATTTCGAGAGGCAAACACTTACAATGAAACCACGATTTCGCAGCTTCGACGGGAACAGTCTTTTGCAGGAATGCTCACCAACGGCGAAACGTGGAGTGTTGAGCAGCGCAGCGGGGATCATCTTTGCCTTCGTGTGCATCGTCGGCACTCTTCTGGGCGTGGATCCGATCTTCGGTGATCGCATCATCGGTCTCATGCTTTTCCCCGTCATTCCCAGTAACCTTTGTTCCACATTTCTACATAGAGACTTTACAGACATTTTCTTCATCGTCTTCAATCTTTTCATCCCGGAAACGCCAAAGTTTCTTCTTTTGACAAGACAAAATAAGGAACAAGCAGAAGCAGCCGTGAGATTCTATCAAGGCCCAGAAGCTGACACCAAAGCCGTGTTGAGGGAAATCGCTCAGGTATAACTCGGCCAGTAATACAAAGAGTCTTTTAGGAAGCAGTTCAAACAGTGGAGTCTTCGACAATGATGGAAATGCTTCGAACTCCCTATGTTCGAAAAGCTCTAATGTTGAGCATCGCAGCACTTCAGGTGAGAAATTGATGATGCTTCGGTTTCAACGTTCCTGAATCATAAATCTTGATAATTGCTAACCAATTGATCTTGATAGTACACTTCTTTTCAGTTGACAATCTCAATGACGGCCGTACTGTTTTTGTCCACGGCCTTCCTCAAAGATGTCGGACTTGGCGACTCCGAAGCTGAATGGTCTTCCACAGCCATGAATGTCATCCACATGTTCGGCACTCTTCTTGGCTGCTATCTTATCGACAGGTGAGCCTTTCTGCTTCTGTTAGACACTGCAACTTTCTAATACTTACTGAAATCACCAGAATCAACAACAGACACTTTTAGACGAGGTCGTCGTCCGCTGCTTCTTTGGTACGCTTCTGCGAACACGGCGTCTCTCTTCATCTACGTTGTCTTCGCCGCCCTGCGAAATCTCTTTGAGCCTTTCAAGGTTTGCCAAGAAGACGAATTCATTCGCTTCAGTATGGCTGTCTCGCCGCTTTCTTGGCGTTCGAATTCACATACGGGTAAACTTTCTCAAAGCTTGAAGACCGGTCTTTAGTGTCTTCGGACCTGTAACTTGGTTCCTCTCATCCGAACTCGTACCACAAAAGTATCGGAGTCTAACGCAATCCACCTCCTACTCAATAAACACGGTTGGTCTTTTTGCGAAAAGCACGGCGCGCTTAATGTTTTCATTTAATTTCAAGTAAAATTATACATCCTATGAAACCGCAACTTGTGCACGAATTGCAGATGATCAGTGTCGGTGTCACCTTCTCGGTGATGCCACTGACCGACTGGATGGGTCCCTACTGCTTCCTCTATCTTTTCGTCCTTCCGGCTTCTGTCTGCATCTTCTTCTTGTACCGCTATCTTCCTGAAACTCGAGGTAAGCATTGATCCACTTCTTATTGTCAGGTCGTGAAATCCATGAGATCGTTCGCGACCTTCAAAACGCCACAGATCAAGAGAAGCCATTCGAACTGCCAGAAGTTCCACCTGAAACTGAAAGGTTTTGACATGTCGTCGCTTTGTGTGTCTAACCTGTGAATGTCTCCAGTCTGCTTCTCCAGTCCGATGCTCCTGCTCGCCAACATTGACGGGTCAGCTTTCAGTCAGGGTAGTCGAGGTCGTCGCTTCCTTCGTCCGGTTCATTTTTTTCCCTCTGTGCGTGTGTTAGCCTATGTTGTGTAGTCAGTGTGACACCGTGCCGTTAATAAATCTGAGGTCGACGAGTCTCATTTATCTAAAGGGCAGACGAGATGCTCGTTTGTGCTTGTTGCCATGCAGGCATGCACTTATCGAAGAGAGAATTCCTCCGAGGAATGAGGTTCGTCTAGCTACTGCAGCCGAGTTTCCTCGACAACGAAGAGAGGGGATTTTCTCAGTACCGGGACTTGTTGTGTATCCATCTTGTTATTCTCTCGCCCCCCTGAGAACCGTCCCTTGCACTTACTGGCACGCGAGTCCCACACTGGGATTCTATACAACCCTTTCATTCCTTCAATCCTAATGTCTTGAAAGGACCGGTTCTCCAAATGAGCGTTGCTAGCGTCATTGGCTGGCCTCGGATTGGTCTCTATTTCAAGACTTCTTCAACCCTTCTTTTACAGTTGCCGTTTGTTGATAAAACCCCCAACCCTCTCTCAGTCGTCGTGCGGCGAACGCAGAATTTTGTGCGCAGCGCGTGCCCTCCTCAGCATCGATTCACGGGGGTGGCCAGACCCCTTCCTCTTCCCCTTTTGCCGGCTTTTTTCCTTGTGCTATGTTTCTCTGTGTCTCTTTTCCGATCTTATCTCGGGTGTCCAATGCAAGCCGATTCAGTCGAGGCGATGATGCTGTCGATGCCGTCAACGTCGACGTCTTCCCCGACGAGGGAGCGTCCTTCGTCTTCCTCTCAAGGTCCACCATCCAAACGTCCTCGACTCTGGACGGAATTGTCAAGCAATGACGAGGCTCCCATTGCGCCGACTCTTGTCGAAGACTGCACGTACCAAGTCGAGAAACGCACCATGAAGGTAGGCGTTCCCTCTTTCGGCTAGTTTTTCTGGTTCAGATTCAATGGAAAGCCAAAGCGCGGCCGAAACCAAAGTTCGAATGGGCATTCAACGGGGCTCCATTGAGTTTGAATCGGACAGCGAAGGCTTTCTTGCGCCAAACTTCAGACTTGGACGACACCTTCACGGGCTCGTTGTCCCTCGAGAATTGCACTGATGATCAGTCGGGCATCTACAGGTCTGTCTTCTATTCTCTTCCTTCAAACATGTTCTTTTGCAGTTGCCGCATCTGGAATGACGAAGGTGAGATGATATACACGATGCACGTCGACCTGACGAACCTCTCACCGCCGTCATTTCTACTTCAACCGAAGATTCGCAAAGAGGAGAAGGTAAAGGCTAAGCGGCTTGTGAGAGAGCTTTGCAGGCTTGGCATTTAGAGTGTCGCATCGAGTCGAAGACCTTTCCAACGATAACCTGGCTTAAGGTGAGGACGTCAGGCAACTCGGCATTTGGAAATGTTTTACAGAACAACGAAACAATCACCATAGATGAGCATTTTCAACCAAGCATCAAGGTGCTGGAGCAGTCGGTCTTCGACGTGACCCTCGAGATCGTTGAACCAAAGCCCGAAGACTCAGGGCAATACTCGATTCGAGCCCTGAATGGCAATGGAAAGTCGACGGCTGATATCACGTAGGACCTTTTTTTCTTGTAAAATGAATGCTGGTTCAGTCTGGATATCCGCCCCCTGCACCCGGGAATCCCCAAACTGACCAGGGATCCTTCAGTCAGCGTGAAGAAGAATGGTGACACACGAACCTTGGTATACGCTTTCGAAGTCTATTACGAGTCGGAGAGCTTTTGTCGAGTTGGTCTCCCTTCCTTCTCAAAAACTAGTTGATTAGGTTTCGTGGCAGAATCCACGCGGCCGACGAATTCGTGAAGCACATCGTGTCCGGTTCTTCACGACCGAGGATGCTGAGCCGAATCAGTACATTTGTCGAATGGAGATGAAGGTGCGAGCAGCCTTCCCTTCATTTTCACATTCTCACCCTTTCAGATGAATCGCTTCGACCGACCGGAACTCGGCGAGTACAAATGCACCCTCGAGAACGCCCACGGCTCTCTCGAGACACATGTGACGGTTCAAGTAAGTTCTCCTTTTCCTTCCCCTCGACACTCTAGAAAATTGACCTTCCAGCACTCTGACACGACCTGCTCGTTGCTTGACTGGAATCGACGGAGCGAGACACGTTTGAGTGACGACGAGTTAGCTCAGCGATGGCGTCTTCAGTCTCTGTATCTCATGCATCGAGAGGACTTGGGCTTTCTTGGTCTTCGGCATCTTCCCTCAGGTATCAAAAGGGTCAAAGAGCGGAATTATCTGCAGCATGAGCAGCCATTCGACTCTCCGAACTCTACTCCTCCTCAGAACGAATCCAACTAGCGCTGGAACATGTTCCACGAGATGATGTGGATATTCTACGACCTCGACATTGAGCACGTTCTCATTTCATGCGTATTACAAGATTCTCATTTATGCACCAGTTTGTGAGAGATTATTTCATTTGATGAGATTATCCGGCAGTCACGCTTTTTATTCTCAATGTGCTTAAAGCAGAGTGAATGCAGATGCTCTGAGAGCGAAACATTTTGGGACAAAAATATCATTTAGAAGCGCCAGTTGTGATATTTCGATTAGCATGCACCTTGTGATAAAGCAATTCACCCGTCTCAAACTAACAATAAACACTAAAATCTCGGTTTCAGAAACGTTATTGAAAACAAAGCATGCAATAGCGGAAAGGTTGTGAAAGGTTATGGTAGGGCTTTTAACGTCGCATATTTAGTGTGTCTCAAATGGCGCTCAACATGTTTACTGGCATAACTGCCAAAGTGAAGTTCACCATTTTGCAAGTTTTATTTTTTTAAAACACTGCATTAGAAAAAGCCCTGCAGTGCATAAGTGGCGCAGTGGATGGAGTATTGGACGATGCTTAGCTGATAAGCAAGTCCACGGTCCGCCTTCACCTGCGCCGCCTTGTCGTTGGCCGCTGCCGCGACATTGTCCACCTGAATAACCCTTTCACAATCTTTCACAATGGCAACCTCCAGATATACGGCGGCAAGAACGCCACTTTTGTAGAGGTCCCTCGTTGGCCGCGAGAAGAGGACGTGACGATCCGACGGGAGGATACCCACGCCACGTGGGTTAATGAAGCAACGCTCGACACTGCGAACAAAAAGCATTTTATGCCAATCATACTCATACCGCATGACTTGTTCGTTTAGCTGCTGCAACTCTTCAGACTTCAAAGGTTGTTCGCGCCGCTTCTCAAAGTTTTCGGCTACTTTTTGGAATTCCTTCAAAAGACGAAACAGTTACTTGTAAGACAAACTTACCCCTAGTTCCTGCAGAAGATACTCGAATTGTTTCTTCGAATCGGGAATATTTGTTAAGTTGCCAAGCGTCGCTCCGAGTGTCTTGAAATAATCTTTCTGTAGCGTGTCAGCCAGTCCGTTGAGACTCAAGGGAAGAACATCCGAGTCGGCAAACCGTCTTGTGATCTCAGCCCAATATTGCCCCAGCGCTCGCGAAACCTGTAGTGAAGTTATTAAAGTAAAAATCAAGCTACGGCATACCGTAAAATTGCGGTCGTAGAGCTTTTCGTTCGTAAATTTTGTTTCGAAAAGTGAGTGATAGAGGACGTAAAGACCATCGAGAATGGTCTTGCCGATCTTGTTCCTGAAGCTGAAGTCGATGACCGGCACTCCAGCATAATGGACGAAAGGCGCAAAATCGCTGAAGGAAGCCGGTAACCCAATCGAGGGATGCCCATTCTCCTCGGGTGCAAGGAATTTCCTTCAAAATGATTTTTTGCTCGAGTTCTTTCTTACCAAGTGTCAAAGAGAGTCTTTCTTCCAGCCTTGATCTCCTCTTCAAACGGATTTGCAATTTGCTTTGCAACATCGATGATGGTATTGAACGTCGTGGGAATGGCGTTCGCTCCACTGAACTTTCAACATTGAAAGGAGACCTTCTTTAAAGTCACAAGGTAACGTTGCCGAGGACGGCATCCAGGTTGATGTAGACAACCGCTCGCTGGCCGAGTTCCTCCAGATATTCCTCCACGAACTCCGTTGAGCCCACAATTCCCGTTTCTTCAGCGTCCCAGTTGATGAACAGAATGGACCGAGCTGAAGATCACAAGCTTTTTCTGCTTTCTTGAGCTTACCAGGTCTCCAGGTGGTCTCTTTCAGCAACTTTCCGAAAGCTCTTACAACTTCAGCCATGATGGCCGTACCAGAATTGGGGTCGATCGAACCAAAAGTGTGCGCGTCATAGTGATTGCCGATGATGACGAGCTTGCGCGGCTCGGTGGCACCTTTTATATAGCCGATGACGTTGCGAATCAAGCTAAATGCCAGTGAATGTTAATGCCAAAAAAGTTCTTACGCTTTCGTGAAGTTTGAGTGAACTTCAAAGCGAAGCTTTCCACCTTTGGCAAAGCCCGGTCCGGTTTTGTAAGTTAGATTGAGACCGCCTTGGAAGACTTCAGGAGCATCCTTACCAACGAGACGCGATAGGATTTGGTAAGCACTACCGTAACCAATTGGAACAGCAGGAATATTGGGTAGAGTTCTTGTTTCTCTAGCCTGATCACGGTTTAAACGTGTGCTTCAGACTAACATCTTCCAATATTCTCGAAGCATAGAAATTTGGTTTTGCCGGATAAAAGGGGGATAACGGGTCGCCGACTTGACCATTAAGAAGGGTTCCTCGTTGAACACCATCACGTGGCATGAAGAACTTGTTCGGGTAAACGTTTGCTACAAGGCAAGTCTTTTCTCCTAGAGAACAAACAAGGCTCGGTCCCCTCTCTCGCCACATCTTTTGGATCGGAGAAGAGAACAACTCCAATGGCGCCGTTGCTTTGTGAATTGAAGACGATCGTCATTCGGCCGATTGCTCCATAACGAGCAAGCACAATTTTGCCCTGAAACCCCTGATAGCAGAACAGGGCAGACTTCGACGCTGATCCCCAAGTCTTTGAGAGCTTTGAAGTCTTCATCTCTCGCGTAGTTGGCGTACACGATATCGCCCTCGGGGCTACCTTCCTTTGCGTAGACCAACCAATGAAGACCACCTAAAATGTTTTGTACAATAGAAAGACTCAATACGCTTCACAAGTGACCAAGAAAACATACGCTTGTCCTCTTGCTCCGGGAAGACGGGCTTGGTGACGCCGTCGTCGACGTAGACTTCTTTACCGCCTGAGTCGAGAATGGCCAGTCGATTCGGCTTATCGAAATGTGGATAGCCGATGAGAACTTCGTAGTCGTTGAATTTCGCCTCTGCAAATGCTTGTGAGACTCCGAGGTTAAGAATACCGTCAAGACCGTCGTCAAGGAACCTCTTCTTCAGAAGTGCGGCGACTTCCAGATTTTCTTGGGTGCCCGCAATGTGAATCTTCTTCGTGAAATCGGCGAGGTTCTGACGAATCCTTTCAGCATCGATGGAGTCGATGAGCAGTTTACTCACATCTCAAAACATGCATCCAAAAGGTCAGCTCACCTTTACGATTGACGACGGTCTTCTTTGCACTCTGGGAGAAAATCCCGGTGAAGCAAAGAACGAGAAGCAAAAGCAACATTTCAGACCAGTTCTTCAAACGAGTGATGGGCCTTCCTTGGCATCGCCTTTTTATGCTTCTCGACGCATGCTTTAGAATGACAAAATGGTTTTTGGGAGCTAAAGTGGTCTTAAAAGCCTTGGTGTCACTTTTTAACCTTTTCGCACGTCATTCTAGCAATAAGCTGATTTTATTCCCTTTTAGCTCTCCCGTAAAAGCTTTACTCTACCGTACTTTACAATTCGCGTCAAAGTTGCGTTATTGCAAACCTTGTCGATCCGCGTTCTACTTTTGCTCACTTTATTCTCGACAACACATGCACGGCACTAGAATGGGCCTTCCAAGGTCAAAGTGGCGCAGTGGATAGAGTACTGCACGATGCTCAGCTGGTAAGCAAGTCCGCGATCCGCCTTCACCTGCGCCGCCTTGTCGTTGGCCGCCGCCGCGACATTGTCCACCTGAATAACCGTTTTTGATCTTTCACAATGGCAACCTCCAAGTAAATCGCAGCAAGAACACCCTTTGCGACGAACTCATTCACAGGTTTTGAGAAGAGAACGTGGCGCATCGATGGCATGATGCCTACACCACGCGGATTGATGAAACAACGCTCGACTCTGCGAACAGAAGCACATTTAGCCCAATCGTACGCATACCTCATGACTTGTTCATTCAATTCTTCCAGCTTTCCGATCTTTAACGGTCGTTCGCGCCGCTTCTCAAAGTTTTCGGCCACGTTTTGGAATTCCTTCAAAAAGAAATAGCTGCTTTGAAAGTTTACCCCGAGTCCCTGCAGAAGATACTCGAACTGTTTCTTCGAATCGGGTATATTTGTGAGGTTTCCAAGTGTCGCTCCAAGTTTTTTGAAATAATCTTTCTGAAGCGTGTCAGCCAGTCCGTTGAGACTCAGGGGAAGAATATCCGAGTCGGCAAAACGCCTCGTGATCTCAGCCCAATATTGTGCGAGAGCTCGTGAAACCTATATTGAAGTTGTGAAAAAAAAATCAAAAATCAAGCTATGTATGGTATACCGTGTAATTGCGGTCGTATAGATTTTCGTTCGTAAATTTTGTTTCGAAAAGTGAATGGTAGAGGACATAGAGACCATCGCGGATGCCTTTGCCGATCTTATTCCTGAAGCTGAAGTCGATGAAAGGTACTCCAGCATAATGGAGGAAAGGAGCAAAATCACTGAAGGTAGATGGTAGCCCGATCAAGGGATGCCCGTTCTCCTCTGGTGCAAGGAATTTCCTTCAGAAAGACTATTTGCCCCGGAGGTCAAACCACGTGTCGTAGAGCGTCTTTCTTCCAGCTTTGATCTCCTCTTCAAATGGGTTCGCAATTTGCTTTGCAACATCGATGATGGTATTGAACGTCGTGGGAACGGCATTGGCACCGCTGAATTGTGGTCATTAGAACAGACTAGGTTTTAGAAGTTAATACAAGGTAACATTGCCGAACACGGCATCTAGGTTGATGTAGACCACGGCTCTCTGACCGAGTTCTTCCAGATATTCCTCCACAAATTCTGTAGAACCAATGAGGGGCAGTTCTTCAGCGTCCCAGTTGATAAACAAAATGGATCGAGCTAGAGATCACCAAATGCTTTTCAACATCTTCGAAATTACCAGGCCTCCAGTTGGTCTCTTTTAGCAGCTTTCCAAAAGCTCTTACAACTTCAGCCATGATGGCCGTACCAGAACTGGGGTCGATTGAACCAAAAGCATGCGCATCGTAGTGGTTACCAATGATGACCAGCTTGCGTGGCTCTGTGGTACCGCGGATATAGCCGATCACGTTACGAATCAAGCTGCATGGAGATGCCAATATATTTTTGGGACGAAAGGAAATTCTTACGCTTTCGTGAAGTTTGAGTGAACTTCAAAGCGAAGCTTTCCACCTTTGGCAAAGCCCGGTCCGGTTTTGTAAGTTAGATTGAGGCCGCCTTGGAAGACTTCAGGAGCATCCTTACTACCGAGACGCGAAAGAATTTGATAAGCGCTACCGTAACCAATTGGAACAGCAGGAATATTGGGCAGGACTCTCGATTCTCGAGCCTTTTTAAAATAAACATGTAGAAAGTGTTTCTGACTAACATCTTCTAACGTCCTCGCAGTGTAGAAATTCTTCTTTGAAGGATACAGCGGAGAGAGTGGATCTCCAGCCTAACAATTTTAATTCTTAAATCTCTCGCAAATTAACTTGAGCTGCTGTTTCAAAACAATCGTGAGAGTGTTTGAACAGAGAATTATCGAAGACGTTTCGCGCTGTGATGGTTATGCGAAAGGAATTCATAGCGTGAATTTTGATCGACCTTGTGGAACGGATCGAAATGTCCAACTTTTGCCCAATTTCTTGTGGCCACCCGTTTTTGAAAGAAATTTACATTGTTGCTAAGGCTTCCCCGTTGGACTCCGTCGCTTGGCAGAAAGAACTTCTTCGGATAGAGATTTGCTGAAATGAAAATACCTCTCTTCAAGAGAACAAACCTGGCTCGGTTCCCTCTGGGGCCACGTCTCTTGGATCCGAGAAGACAAGCACTCCGATAGCGCCGTTATTCTGTGAATTGTAGACGATTGTCATCCTTCCGATAGTTCCATAACGTGCGAGAACAATTTTACCCTGAATCATCACATGTAATAAAAACACGAATAATGAACTTTAACGCTGATTCCTAGCTTTTTCAAGTCTTTAAAGTCTTCTTCTCTGGCGTAATTTGCGTAGACAATATCGCCCTCAGGGTTTCCTTCCTTTGCATAGGCGAACCAGTGAAGACCGCCTAAATGTTTGCTGTGGAATATTGCTGCTGAAGGGTGCGTGAATGCAACAAATTTCAAGTTAACAAGAACAGACGTTTATCTTCTTGCTCCGGGAAGACGGGTTTGGTGACGCCATTGTCCACATAAACCTCATTCCCATTGGCGTCAAGAATTGCTAGACGATTCGGTTTGTCAAAATCAGGATAGCCGATAAGAACTTCGTAGTCGTTGAATGTCACTTCTACGAATGTTTGATACATATTTTCGGATGTGGCAATACCGTCAAGACCGTACTCAACGTATTTTTTCTTTAGAAGCGCTGCGACTTCCAAATTTTCCACGGTACCCCCAATATGAACCTTCTTTGTAAATTCGGCGAGATTGTGACGAATTCGTTCAGCATCAATGGAGTCGATGAGCATTTTGCTCACATCTCAAAACTTGCCAGAATATTTACCCAATTTACCTTCACGATTAATGGCGGCTTTCTCTGCACTCTGGGATAGGATTTCGTTGAAGCAAAGAAAGAGGAGGAGAGGGAACATTCTTGGATAGTGACTCGAAGGATTGATTTTCCTTCGTCAGCGACACCGTATTTTGTTTCGTTACGTCTGCTTTAGAATGTCAAAGGCGTCTTTACAAATGAATTATACTAAAAGCTTTGTTGCTTTTAGCGCATCATTCCAAGCTCGCTTTGTACGTTCGGTTCGCAGACCGAAACGTCATGGAAAACAAACGAGCATTAGAGAGATGGATTACAAAATCAAATTGAAAGGCTCTAGAGTCCACGTTGTGAAGCAGTTATCTGCTAACTTCTTCGCAATTGAAATGGAAATACGTAGACAACGTCTCATTTTTCACTCTTTATTAAAGACGCAATCCACTAGAATAGACCTTCGAGGCCTTGCAGCACATTAGTCGCGCAGTGGATAGAGTACTGCACGATGCTTAGCTGGTATGCCAGTCCGCGGTCGGCCTTTACCTGGGCTGCCTTGTCATTGCCCGCTGTCACAACGTTGCCCACCTACACGAACGTTTTCGAGTTTTTCAAAGTGACAACCTCTACATAAACCGCTGCGAGAACGCCACCCGTGTAGATGTCCCTCGTTGGCCGCGAGAAGAGGACGTGACGATCCGACGGGAATATGCCCACACCGCGTGGATTGATAAAGCAACGATCGACTCTGTGAAAACCGTTTGCTTCCTGAAAACCCACACGCACCGCATGATTTTTTCGTTGTATTCTGCCAGCTCTTCAGGTGTATCGGCCAGACGTCCACTGGATTCGAACTTCTCGGTGGCTTTGCGAAAGTCCTCAAATTGTTTACGATTATATCCTCAGAAAAAAGTTACCAGCAGCTCCTCTAAAAGATTCTCGAACTGTTTCTTCGAGTCAGGGATGTTCGTCAAGTTTGCCAGCTTCACAGCCAGTGGCTTGAAGTAGTCATTCTTGAGAGCGTCCGCCAGTCCGGGAGGATCCAAAGGAAGCAATTCGTAGTCAGCAAAGCGTCTCGTTAGCTCGGCCCAAAATTGTCCAAGAGCTCTCGAAATCTACACTCTCTAATAACTAAACAACAAACTATGAACAAACCGTGAAATTTCGATCAAGCAGGTTTTCGTTCGTAAACTTTGTCTCAAACAGTGTATGATAGAGTGGGTAAAGATTGGAGAGAATCGTTTTTCCATATTTGTTTATGTAGCTGAAGTCAATGGTCGGTACCCCAACATAATGAATAAAGGCGCCAAAGTCGCTGTAAGCAGCTGGAAAAACTATGAGAGGATGACCATTTTGATCCGGCGCTTGTAATTTCCTGAAAAAATAACCGCAAAACATTGGCTCTCTAACCAGGTATCGAAGAGTGTCTTTCTTCCAGCTTTGATTTCCTCTTGAAACGGGTTGTCAATCAGTTTTGCCACATCCATGATCACTTTGTACGCAGTTGGTACCGAGACTGCCGCTCTGGTGGAAAAGTTTTTGAAAGAACTCGCATGCCACTTACAGGGAAACATTTCCAGCTAGTGCGTCCATGTTGATGTAAATAACTGCTTGTTGAGCTAGCAACTCCTGGAACTCCTCAACAAACTCGGTTGATCCAGTCAATCCAATTTCCTCTGCGTCCCAGTTGATAAACAGAATCGAACGAGCTGAACACCGTCATGATCCTTATTGTCTCACCAGGCCTCCAGTTTGTCTCCCGAACAACCTTTCCGAAAGCTCTAGCCACTTCCGATAGAATTGCCGTTGCAGAATTTGGATCAATCGATCCAAATGTGTGAGCGTCGTAGTGGTTTCCAATAATGACCAGCTTCTTCGGTTCAAGTCGTCCGCGAATATAACCGATCACATTGCGAATCGGCCTGTTCGTGTAGCAAAAACTGGCACGCTCTTACGCTTTCTTGAAGTTCGAGTGGACCTCGAAACGAAGCTTTCCTCCGTTGGTAAAGCCCGGACCGGTTTTGTAGGTGACGTTTAGGCCGCCTTGGAAGATCTTTGGAACATCTTTGCCACCGAGACGCGAAAGAATTTCATAAGCGCTACCGTAACCAATCGGGATTGCAGGAATGTCAGGCAGAACTCTTTCTTTGCGAGTCTAATAGTCACCGAGTCTAATATCAATTACTAGAAAGCAACCTCCTCCAAGGTCCTCGATCCGTAGAAGTTCGGCTTTGATGGATAGAAGGGAGTTAAGGGATCTCCTAAATGCCCATTGACGAGACTTCCCCGTTGAACTCCGTCGCGTGGCATCCAGAGTTTATGCGGGAAAACATTTTCTGAATCCTTCGTACACCTAAAAGTTATGAACCTGGTTCAGTTCCATCTTTAGCCACATCTTGAGGGTCCGAGAAGAGAACGACGCCAATGGCGCCGTTACTCTGAGCGTTGTAGACGATCGTCATTCGACCGATTACTCCATATCGTGCGAGAACAATTTTGCCCTGACAATGAGAGTAATAAAATTGCGACATAACTGACTTGAACGCTGATTCCAAAGTCTTTGAGAGCCTTGAATTCTTGATCCGTTCCATAGTTAGCGTAGACAACATCGCCCTCAACGTTTCCTTCCTTTGCGTAGACCAACCAGTGGAGACCGCCTCCTACAAAAACTTATTTGTTTGAGCTTTCGACATGGTTTGGTAATGAAGAAGTTGTGTTTGAGACTACGTTTATCTTCTTGCTCCGGAAGGACGGGCTTGGTGATGCCGTTGTCGACGTAAACCTCTTTGCCATTAGCGTCGAGAATTGCTAGTCGATTGGGCTTGTCAACGTCCGGATGAGTGAGGAAGACTTCGTAGTCGTTGAATTTCACTTCTACACTTGTTACGTAAAAAGCATTTTGCACAATTGCTCAACCATCAAGTCCGGCTTTGAGAAACTTTTGTCGAATTTTCTCTGCAACCCTCATGTTGTCCTCAGTGCCAGCCCAGTGCACACGATCGGTAAAGTCGGCAAGATTTTGGCGAATTTCATTCACATCGATGGAGTCAATGATGAGCTTGCTCACTTCTTCAATAACAATATAAATATTAATGATTATCCAAAACTGACCTCGGGCTGTAACATTACGTTTCGGCGCATCTTACGCAGATAAACTTGCAGAGCAAAGTAAGGCGACAATAAGCAACATGACGTGCGGGTTCGCAAATGATTTGTTGCTTTGTTTTGATGAAATGTTGATGTTGCGAAAGCTTTTAGACTGATTGACAACGGAGAATACTAATGTGTCTTATCGCAACAAAATTGTTAGCCCATATGGGCCATAACCGAGAAATCTGTTTGGAATTCTGTGAAGGAAAAGATGGCCATAACCGAGAAATCTGTTTGAAATTCTGTGAAGGATATACCATTAGGCTTAGAATGCATGATCCGATAGAGCTTGTTCAACTATTTCGTGTGAGTAATGAAATACTCAAAAACATTTATTTTTTAAAAATTCTCGCTCTTCAAAGAAAATCTTGCAGAGCATAGTAGGCACAGTGCAAGGCGTATTGCAGGATGTTCAGCTCTTTGGCCAGACAG
>JAQIXL010001584.1:0-16988 GCA_034700245.1 Poikilolaimus oxycercus
GGGAAGAATAATAGGGGGAAAATTAGGGGTAAAAATAGGGGGAAGAATAGGGGGAAGAATAATAGGGGGAAAATTAGGGGTAAAATTAGGGGGAAGAATAGGGGGAAGAATAATAGGGGGAAAATTAGGGGGAAGAATAATAGGGGGAAAATTAGGGGTAAAAATAGGGGGAAGAATAATAGGGGCAAATTAGGGGTAAAATTAGGAGTAAAAATAGGGGGAAGAATAATAGGGGGAAAATTAGGGTTAAAATTAGGGGCACAAATAGGGGGAAGACTAGGGGTAAAATAGGGGGAAGATGCTGCCGTGACGTGATAAGATCGCTGTTTGATTAGCACCGAGAAAAAAGGCGGAGACAAAATTCTAGGCTCATGTAGGGGCAGAAGTCCAAAACATACTCAAGGACCTGAACGACGAGCGAGTTGATGCGATTCTTGTCATGATCTGAACACCGGCATCGTTTTCCCTAAACCCAAAACAACATCATCAACGCAGCCGATTATGCGGGTTTTCAACGGCGAGATTTATCACGCGTCCAACATCAGCGCCTATGGAAAAATGATTGCGAGGTCGCGAGCGAAATCTTCCAATCATCTGTCCGAGCACATTTAATTGGTGTTCACCGCGCTTAAAACCACTTCCGAAGGTTTACCAATCGTAAAGGAATGAACTGTTGCTACGGTATCCCTCTCGCCCTTATCCTGCTGCTGGCCCATGGCGTTTATGCGACAGAAAATGGGACCAAGCAAATCGGAAACAAGTGCTATAAATTGGGCGTAAATTTAACGAACTTCACGCCGTCCGATTTGGCTAGTGTAAGCTGTGTTCCCTCTTTCTAGTTTAGTGACCACTTCAGCTTCTCTACACGGCTGCGTACGACTTTTGTATCAACAAAACGTTCGCGCAGATTGTCTCCGGTATGTCTTGATTCTCATAACTGGCTTTAGACTTGACACTCCGGGTGACGACGTTAAAAGGCGTTGCAGCGCTTGGATTGCTGGCCAAGCTGACAAGTTTTCAAAACTGCTTGAGCAACAACGCCAACTCTTCCATGGAGGCTATGATCGTGAAGATTGTCGACGGCATCACGAGCAATGCAAGGACTGGAACGATTTGCAATAGCGTAAGCCGAGCGAATGAAAATAGTTAAAAATAGCCTTTAGTACCTTGTAAAGCAGACCAATATGCTGGCCAATGGCTATGCTTGCAAGAAGATTGTCAATACTCTGTTCTGCTATACGAATGATGCTGTGAATCATGCAGTTGTTCAGGCGGTAAGAGGAGCCAAGGAAGAAGGACATTTCAGGGAATCACGGCTGCAAAGAAGCGCTGCACGACTAGCGAGTGGAGTTGCGGATTGACGGCCGCTGCGTACTTCGCCAACGTCGCTGCTTATAATGTCTAAAAACAAAGCCTGACCGATTGTTGAGCTGAATAAATCTTTCACGAAAGAATCCTACATTTGCACCAGGCGAATGGATGCCTCGGAAGGTTTTCGCAAACGTTGCTGATCTTTCAACGCTGATGCGTCGCCTCGCTGTGAGTCTTGGTTCACCAACCGCCACCCGCATCAGTGACGGCTCGTATAAAAGAGCATTTGACTTTCCACTTGCCCTTCTTTTTGAATTTCTTGCTCATGATCAACTTGAAGGAGATTTTGTGCCTTCTTCAATTTCATTGCCGTTGCTCTGCATCGTTGCAATTGTTTCTTGATTGAGGTTTTGAGAGGACTAGCAATCGTTGATTTATCAAATGTTGTTGAAGGACATTGTGAAAGACAGGTTTCAGTATTTGTGTGAAAGTTGCGTTATTATCAGGCAAGCAGCTCGGCCACCAAGGGAAACGGGTGTTGTCCTTTATCTTCCTGAGCTTTTTGCATCTAAAAATGTGTTTCTCGATTGCTTTACAAACCTTCATAATGAGATGAAAGTAGCGATGAACTTGTGCGACGCGCATGAAAGTGTCAACTGAAGCAATTGCCGCTGCGAATCTCGATGCGCCTCGTACTTCGCCCAGTCGCTTTTTACAGAAATCGAGAAACGCCGAAGCCATAAGGTTACGTTCCTTTTCCACCACTATACGTCCCTCATCACTAAGGCCTTCACTGGCTGCAAAGAGCGGGCCGTTAACGGGCCTCTATGACTCAACCGGTCTGGCAAAGCAAAATGGCCTTGAGGAGGCCGTATTCCTTATCGTTCAGACGCATTCTCAACAAGGGTGCGATACACTGCTTGCACATAGTCTCGACGATGCGCGGAACCAGACGCTTCTTCCTAGGCAAATAATTACAAAAGTTTCCACCAAACCTGTTTTCCAGCCGCTTGAAGAGAAAATCACCGTCGGGAAATATGAGCGAGTCCGAGTGACGAGAAAACGAGTGCCAAGCCTGCGTGAGAACCGCACATTGTAGAGCCACCGTTTTGATCAAAGCCGTCTAAAGTACGTTTCAAACGGTTTTTTAAAGTCCCAACCTTATCCTCAAAGGATAGCTGGTGAAAGAAATCGAAGCTCTTGGCGTATTCCACGTTCAGAATAAGATCGAGAAAGAGCCAGCCGCCGTGTCGGCTGCCCCATCCACGACTGTGGCCATCGTAAAGTTTTGAGTACAACGCTCCGTATGCCGATTGTGATTCCGGTGATTTGCCATGGCATTCATCGATCAGCTAAAAGTTCCCGAATCAACATAGATGGAGACTTACAGTATATTTTTCAGGCATTCCAAGAACCGAAGGCCGGACAATGAGGTCGTCAAGAAGCATTCCGCGGTGCTCAGTTTCGGAAAAGTTTGAAGCTCGAAGATGAACGATTTTGCTCTCCACATGGACTACTAAGGCGAGGCGTCGACGAAGTTGCGAATCAAAATGGAATCGTGAAACTAGCAGCAACTTCTAAAATCGAATATCTTAGCCAGTTTCGGAGTTACCTTGGTGTCCAGCTCATTCGATTCGTTACTTCCTCGCATTTTTCTCTTCACAAGACCAATGGCCATATTGTTACTGGACATATCTTCAGATTCGATTGCTGAAAAGGAGCATTTTCAGTTTGTCATGAATGTTACCCAAAGGACTCATTCCGGCGCGAACACAGCTAGCGAAGCGACACGCTCGGCAAATCGAACGCTGTCCTTGGCCTTAATCTTCTGTATCAACTCCAAATCCTCTCTACACTCACCAAGTGTCTTTCGGTTCAAGGGACATTCGTTGTTCCGTTTGCACGTGTGAGTCTTCTGGGCAAGAATTGTCCGTCGAAAAAAGGTCTTGCAGCCGTTACAGGAAACAACTCCATAATGAAAACCTATGAGAGTCTCTTTGTAAAGCGGGCCTCTATCAACCTTTGGCATTGTCTCCACAAGCACTACACACAGACGGAGCTTTCTTCAGTGGCTTGGAATCCGCGCTTTCACTGTTAGAGTCACTTAAAGGAAATAAATAAATAGTTGAAGGTGCAATTATGTACCTGATGTTGTCTCTTGAAATCAACGAAAGAAGATCGTCTATATCGTCGTCGAAGCTACTGCCCTGCTGGTCAGGTTGACAGAGCATCTGCAAGCAGGTTTTCTAAGATAAATTCTCAAGGGCTACCGGGTCAGCCACTTTGGACCGCGGTCTAAACTGCACTCGATGCAGTGCAGTCGAGACAAAGGTGCTGACGCCACTGATACGAGACCAAAAAGTAGGGAGACCAGCGCGGAACCGGAGACACCGACAAGGCAAATAATGATCAGGAACTTTCTGAGTCGTCGAACGAACTCTGCGCTTTGCTCCCTTTGAATGGAACGTTTTCGAAAGGACTTAAAATTCTTTCAATATCGCTTCTCAATAAGAATCTGGTAAATGGCGATTCTGGACATGAATGAAAACAGCGCAAATGTTGCAGAGCCCTGGTAGGAACATCCACTTTTGCACTCCAGCATGGACTGACCTTGCTGTCGTATCACTTCACGTCAGTGCGACACCACAAACAAGCTCTGCCCTGGGACGCGCGATTGATATGAATAGCAATCTTCTGAGTCAACCGCTTTCCGAAACTAGCCGTTATCTAGCAGAAACTACGTTCAGGGATTCCTGGTCCAATGAGCTGTGAAGTCAAGCCGTTAATGACGCGCTGGGATCGTTGCGAACAGAGGGGAGGGATGAGAGAAGAGAGGAATGGGAGAGCGTGAGTGCAAAATGTCATGCATTGTTGCTCTTCTCGACTTGTCACCGTTACATTGACGAGTTGGGAGAGGGAGGAAGGCATGACGTCAAAGAGGATTATCACGTTTGAGGACCATTTCCCGTTGCTAAGGGAGAGTGCACAAGGGCCATGTACGTTTCCAATAGCGTCCATTGTTACTAGGACTTGTGTGAATGGGAAGAGACCTTGAACTGATCTTCCTAGTTTCGATGCGGTCCACCGCACTTTTCGCGCTTGAGAGAAAATTGAACTCATGTTGGTCGCGGGGGGGGGGGTGCACTCAGTTCGAAACCTTCATCGAAAGATTGCTATCAATGATAGGTAAATGATTGATAAAATATGTAGGCTCGTAAATCAGAAGCCGTTTTACTATTTGCGGATAGGGATGCTATGGAGCAGCTGTAAGAGGCCGGTTGCTCTTTGTAAAGCACAACATTTTTGGCAAAAACCCTGACTGCTTCTGAACTCTTCACAAGCAGCCAATACGCAAATAATTGCCTAGGAGCACGAACAGCAAGGAGAATGGCTAATGGTCATGGCGCAATTATCAAACAAATTGCAAGATTCGAACCAACACGACAAGATCGCTGAGCGGCCGTTATTGGTAAACCTCGCGACACGCTAGTGCCACGTACGCCGCGTAAACAGATGAAGAGTGCACGGCGGCAGTGCAGGTGCGCGCGCGCCGAGGAGAGCAGCTGGAGAGCAGCAGACACACGGGGTGGCATACAAGGGGACCGACTCTCTCGCTCGCTTCAAAGGCCAAGGCAGCGCTTTTGCCTGGAGGAAATTCGAATGCATCCTCACTGGATACAGAAGAAATAAGCCATGTTTATGTATGTTGCTATAGCTGCGTGTCTCCAAGCGTCAGTGTTGTCAAAACGTTTTGTGGTTGTTGCCGAAAGGATCATCGATTCAGAATAAGATTTACTTTTTTTTTCGGCAGGGACGATAGTCGTCACCTTTGAGTTGAATGGAGCACACAAACGCGCTCTTACGATTTGGTTGAAGCGTGTGACGGCCACCGTTTGCCGAATGGCTTTGGCATAACTCTCGGTCTGCGAAAAACATTTCAAAATTTATTTCTGACAGCATCACAGTGATGCAAGTATTTCGCATGCATAGTTGGCAACAAGCAATTGCAATAGCAAAAAACTCAACGAGTGCTTCGCCAGCTACACTTCAACCAGCAAGTTGCTAATCCACACATTCAGAAGGTCAAGACTGGATAAGAAATACGACAAACTATGTATACTGAGAGTCTCACAAGACTTGCAAAAAACGAAGCAAAGCAAAAAAAAAAACTTTTAGCGTATCAACGTCCTCTGTCATCCGTCGCTAGTTTTTCTCAGCATTATTGGAGTAATCCCCATTTGTGGTCATATAAGGAACGGCCAAATTAGTATCATAATCTTGCAAAATGGACACTTCTGTCCACCTTGTTGTCTACAAGCATATGTAGTTTTGTTTTAGTACAAATGAGTAAATGTTCCCGAAGCCTTTGCGAGTGATGCTGCTCATCGTCGAATGATCCGTCGTCATGCGACGAGCGTCGGAAACATTTCTACTGTGAAATCCTGCGAGTGCTGCTGATCTCACGGCGATGACTCACGCCTTGCCTCACTCCCTCAACCCTCGCGCCGTGAGGCCATGGAAATTCAAAGCGTTTTCCGGTATAAAAGCCTGACGGATGCGCACCTCGTCATTGGCAATGGTTTTCAAAGTCGCTGTGCTTGCTTTCTTGGCCTTCTTCTTCTTCGCTGAAGCCCGTCCTCAAGCGTACGATGATATCTTCAAAGGCGATGTTGTGAACGATCAAGATGGCCGCCCCGGAGAACGCAAGACCCGCGGAGTCGACTCGGTCAAAGGAGACGCTGTGAACGACCAAGACGGTCGCCCCGGAGAACGCAAGGCCCGTGGAGTCGACTCGGTCAAGGGAGACGCTGTGAACGATCAAGACGGTCGCTAAGGAGAGAGCGTCTTGTTACTCCGTCCTAGCACTCTAAATTTTCAGCTACAATTCTTGATTCAATAAACCCTTGCAAGTGTTGTTGGGGTTGTGACAATTGTGACAGTAACGGCGGACGAATCAATAGACAAAGGCTTTTACTGTGTAGTTGCGATTTATCCTCATGAAGAGAATGAAACTTCAGGGTTGTAGAAAGCCGGCTCAAACCCAGTTCCAACCGAAACCGAACCGAACCGGAGGCGGAACACCTACGAACTAAACCTTTCAGTCGGAAACTCGTGTGGGTGGGCACTACGATGCAAACGGATAGGCAGATTCGTCAGCCTGCGTCGACAGTAGACTCGGTCGCTATCAGAGAAAGTTCATCCTGATAAGAAAATGGTGCGGGTCTTAGTAATATGAGCTGTTCATCTTCAGGCCGAGAAAGAGCCCAGCAGCCAGAAGCATCATTCAGACGGGGCCGATCTCGCTTTCGTGATTCAGCGAGCACGCCTTTGTTCTTCGGGACACGTTTTGCATCAGCCACTAGACCGTGAACAGAGGTCAGTTGAACGGTATAAAAGCAGTCTGCTTTCGAAAGCTTCACTCAGCTTCTTCGCTCAATGGCAAGCAAGCTTGCACTCTTCGCTATTCTGTCTCTGCTTATTGTGGCGGCTGCTCGGCCAAGGTATGTCCCTCGAGCGCCCTCTCCAAGCAAAGCCAACGACCAGCACGGCAAGGACGACGACGGCAAGGGCGGAGAAGTCAACGACCAAGACGGCCGTCCTGGAGAGGACAAGGGAGACGGCCGCGGCAAGGGCGATGACGGCAAGGGAGACGACGGCAAGGGCGGAGAAGTCAACGACCAAGATGGTCGTCCCGGAGAGAAATATGCAATCATTATTGTGTAACTGAGATAAAATGCTCGCAGAAGACACAAACTTGTCAAAAAGTTAGAAAGAAAAGGTTGTCTGATCGATGATTCGCGGTATTTCTCTTGAGAAGGCCGAGAAGATGCTATGTAGAAGACAGTTACAGCAGAGCCATCTGTGGATGGCCTTGTCATGAGTGAGCAATGCGGCAAACTGATAGTTGTTCTTCAGGGCATTCGAAATTATACCAAGACACGGGTTTTTTTTTTCGCTGATGGTAGTCGGACTGTTTATTTCACCAGCTCCTCCAAGAACATTCTCTCAAAGGTTTCTAATTCCCGGCTCTCTAGAGTCTCGGGCTTCTTTTGTGCTTCAGAGTGGGAGAGAGGAGCAGTTTCGATACTTTTCTCAGAATCCGATGCGTTTGCTCGTCGAAGACAGCTTGCAGAAATTTGTTTCCTACAAAAAGTAGTGCTCTGCATATGGTGATTTTAACCTGGCTTGCGTAAAAGCATGACAAGAAGTTCTCGCAAGCACAACAATTGCTGTGAACGGCGGTGGTAAGAAGCTTCTTGCTTCATACTCTTTGAGTTGTTTGTAGTTCGTGTAGTTGCACTCTTCATTGGCGAGGTTATTCGACGCTTCGAAGGCTTTTCTAGACAAATGTTTGAAAATGTAAAAGCGAACGATAGATGAGCAGTGAGGAGGTTCACGAGGAGGAAGATGCTGAAGCAAAGAAAAGTGAAAAGTAGAAGCGGCACGGCCGTGGTTCGGAACAAACACTCAACCGAATGAGCTGTTGCGTCATGAAAGCTGAATCGAAAGTCCTTTGGGCAGCCTTTCACAGTTCCTAAAGCCGATTTTTTCAGTTTCATTTTTAAAATCCAACCTGCAAAGTGATCACCACGTGGTTGACCAAAAAATTCAACTGCTGCAAGCTCGAAGATTTTCCATGGATATCGCCACGGGTTCTCGCGAAAGCCAGTGAGACCAAGTATGGCGCTAGAGAAGGCCAGCCAAGTCAGCACGAAGAGTGAGATGAAGAGGACTAACTGTTTCACCTGAAACCTCGAGCATGTGAATAGCTTGAAAAGTAAATGACCGTTTTGACAATAAGGAGAAGTGTTGGAGCAAAGAAGTTGCTGATGAAGAACAGACGCGTAAGCCGAAACACTCCAAACAAGAAAGCGAACATGTAAGAAGCCATCGAGAGTCCTTGGAAAGAGGCCGCAAGGATTTCCATCGGCACAGATTGAGCAACGAATCGCCAGGCGAGAGCCGAAACAAGAAAGCCGTCATAGTAGAAGTCCACTTTAGCGATGTCGTACCATTTGCAAGGGCCGAGCACAAAGCACTGCAGAAGAGGAGTAGAACGCATTGGCGAAGACTTACCAAAAGTGCCGATTCCACGAGGAAATCGCACCACCACAAACGTAAGATGAACTCCGACCAAGACAGTGGTGCTTGAAAAGTTTGCCGACCACGCGTAACAATCACGTAAGTAAAAAGTGAAATGTAAACAATGTAATGAACCTGAAAGTTCTTTTTGAGAATTCAACTTTACCGAGTGCGTTATGAACTTTGCTAATGGGGATGTTTGGGCTCGAAACAGTCGTTTGAGGATTTCCTTGGCTGCGCCTTTGAAGCTCACTTTCACTGGTCCCTCATCAAAGTTGAAAGCTGTTTTCAGCACAGAACAGAGTGCAGCGAAGAACGGAATGATGGCTGGTGTGTACCATAGGACCGATAGCGAGTGCTGCTTAGTCGACTTTTTGATATCGTGCTTTGCCCCGCCAAGCCATTCGGCGTCGATTTCAAGTTGACAAATTTTCTGTGCGACAAATTTCTGAAATCATCAGAAAACTTCAAAAGTCACAAAATGGACCTTTGCTTTCCCTGAATAAGCAATGTCCAAAATGCTCGGAGCTGTTAGACTTTCCACCACGACAGAATTCCCTTTGACAAGCACGGCTTTGGTGTAGTCTTCGGAACGCTGATGACATTTATCAAGTAGGAATATTGCTCGGTCTTCAAATCTTCTGCAAAAAAATTTTTGTTCTTGAAAAGATAACCTTTTGAGTTCTCGAAATCGTTCCTCAAGGGTAGGCTCTTCAAGCTCCTCACATCGTTCGGCGACCTCTCTAGCTGCGCACGCTACAGCTAATGCGGAGAAAACAGGAAAACGGCATTTGCGGTATATGTAGAGCAAAATCTCATCGCTTCTACAGATAGCAGAAATCTTGAAACGTTCCGGCTTACTTGTTCACGAGTACGCAACAAAGAAGAAGCCGAAGATATGGATCCTTCACCGCTTTGACTCCAAAGTGTTTCTCGAAAATTTCCTGTTGAAGAAACTTGTCTAACGCGTTGTCTTGATAGAGGCTCCAGTAGTCAATGTCATAGGAGAAAGCTCGCAACAGTTTGCGGAAATGACTGTCATCAAGAGGGACGAGCCCGCTCTCATCTGCCAGTTGGAAGAAAATCAACTTGCCTATAGCAAGGGCAAGGATGTGCAGACGGCGGACTTCCTGAAGGCTGTTAATGCTCAAAAAGCAAACTTTCGCAAAATAATCCGGTGTCTCTCTTCGTTGCGCAATAATATCTCGAGCGGCGTGTGGGAGATCATGCCGCAAGGCGCTGGCCAAGTTGGTCTTCTCTCCAGTGACGTCGGTGATGATAGCTTCGATGGTCTCGGAGGTTCTTTGCGATTCCTTCGCTGGAAAGACCAGAATCTAGAAGCATTTGGGCTGGAACGTCTTCGAACCTTTCTTTGCAAATCCTGCATCTTGCGGACCCATTTCTCATGATGCGACGGATCTCCTTCTTTCCCTTGAGCAAAGGAAGTTCGATGAAGAAGGACTTGAAATGCGTTTAGCGTGTGATCATTTACTCCACTGTAATGATTTTTTCGGTGAATTCTAAGGAAGCATACAGATATCCAATTTCAGCCAGCCTCGCCGCCACACCTCCACTTCCTTCAACAGCCACAAATCGCCGGCAATTGTACAAGATCAAGGCCAGGTTTTCGCCGAGTGAAAGGTTGCCGAAGAGAATCCAAAACACATGGATGTCCTCTTCAAAGGTTTTGTTTTTTCAAGAACACACAGAGACTCTCGCCAACCTGTTTGCTCTCGCAGCGCGAGGGGATCCCGCGGCGTCCACTCGGGCGCCTTCATGTCGCGCTCTGGGGAAAAACTGAGAAAACATGACTTTTACCAACTTTTCAACTTGTTGCGAAGATGAAGACGATCGATTTCGATGGAAATCTGAACTTTTTTTTAATTTGGAAGCAATTACCTGCTTGTCCATAAATCTTCGAGACTCGGGAGTGACCCAAATCCAGCCACCAAGGTCACCAGCGAGCTAAAATGTTTTAGAGAATGGGAAAAAGCAAACAACGGAACAAACCCGAAGAAATTTCCGAAAAGCCACACGTGACGGCTCTGACCTCAAGTCGTTATCTCCACAAACAACGAAGACAACATCGGGCAATGAAGCCACATTCGTGATGATATCCACAGCACCGACTGCGGCATCAACTCCAACGCCGACGAGAAGACGTTCAAGCAAGAAGTCTAATTCACTCGAGCTCGACATCCAGCGACGGCGGCGACCGGCAGAAGATCTAATGTCTCTGTGAGATCTCTCTTTTTGTTTGCCCATCTCATTTCAAGTGTTGACATCGCGCGCGGCAGACAAGACATCCTCTCATCACCGATCAGTTGATTTCATTGAAAAGAGAAATTTTTCCTTTTATCACATTCGAAAGCATCTACTCGATCACTTTTCTGTTTGTAGGCTAATGGCAACGTCTTTCTTTTCACAGACATTGGCTGTTTGCGATAAACATCAAGAAGCTTTAAAAGCCAACTAGATACAACTGTCGCTTAGAGCGCCTCTTTCTAGACTGATGGCGCTTGTTGCACCTTCATGTTGAGCCTTAACCTACTAGCCTCGAACGTGCTTGCTCAGAACACAACTATGTAAGGCAATTGCCTTCAATTGTTTTTATCTATTTCTTCCTGGCTGGGCGATTGCTATTTTATACATTTTCAGTTCATGTCCAAGCGAGATCACGTGCCCTTATTTCGAAGTGGATGTGTGTTATGTGCGACCAATATTGTCAGAATCACTCACCGCGATGCAACGGACACTATGATCCCCTGAACAGGAGATGCAGGTGCTACCCGACTGGATGAAATGAAAGAACAATAAATCTTGCTGGATCCTTGCTCTCCAAGGCTAAAAGTCTCGTTGACAAGATCGCACATGTGTGCGAATTGAAAGCCAAATTAACACTAATGAAAAGATGTTCATACCTTCATCGGTTTGATCGCATTTGCCGATGAAAATTGTGCTCAATGCGTCTGGTAGTTGAAGCGCGTAACTTCAAGCGATTTGTGCTAGAGTATGAGGACTCGGCCGACGTCATCGAAGCCACAATTGGGTCGAGTGAAGTGACGCTGAAACTCTACGCTGATGACACTCTGAAGAGCTCGGCGATATCTGGCTCTGTTACGGGGAGAAAAAGTTCAGTTCATCCGAGCGCCACCTGTTCAGTTGCAGAAAACCCCATTGGGGAATTGGACACCGATCTTTCCAGAAATGATTTCAACAATGATCGGCAAATGGAAGAAGAGCAAGAAGAAAGCCAGCAGCCTACCCGAAGTAAGTCTTTTAAAACAATTTTCGCTCCCCGATGGCTGTGATTAAATACTTTATTTTTCAGGATTATATGTTTTTCTTCCCTATTGCGAAAGGAGGACAATAGAAATTGACAATGGGAAGCAGGATTTCACAACCTTTATGGAGAAGATTGCACTGTTAGCGCGGACGGAGCCGAAACAACTTCGCATCTTCTCCCCCACTGGTCATCGATTAAAAAAGTCAAACATTAACTCGATTTTGCCATACTTGTTGGCGGTTCGAGTTGAGCGCTTTGATGCTTGCACATGCATCAGAGTGTGTTGGCAGTCGAAGCTAATCTACGTTACCGTGGACCGCAGAGATACAATTCGGACTCTCAAGAGTAAGGCTTGCTCACGGTTTCGCACCAGGGAATTATCGCACATTATACTCTCCAAGGTTAGCTCTTGATAGTGTACTGTTAACTCGCTATAGTTTCAGGACAACCTCTGGATGATAAATCAATAGTTCGAGAAAGCGGTCTCAAGGACGGCGATGATGTTGAACTGGTGCATGAAGCGGCACCCATTTTACCGTCGTTGATTTGTCTCGATTGAAAAAAACTTCAATTTCTGACGCTTCAATCAATTTTCAGTGGCAATGTTTTATCGCACCTTGTAAGCAAGAAAAAGGTTTTACAATCAGCAAATGAGGTCGGCATCACGGATGGACAAGTCGAAGTAGACGTGGTTTGTGTCGGCGCTCCTGAAACGAAACATGATTGAAGGAGAGAAAGAACGAACGAATCGCCTTTCTGCCCGACGCTGCAGGTTGCGTCCTCTCGGTCGGCGCAAACCTTGTAGTTTGTTGCACTGCTTCCGTCAGCGTAGAAAATCTCAAACGAGAAAATAACATTCAATCCTCGTTGAAAAACAAACTTCAGTTCGATGATGAGAAAAGAATCCTCCGGGCTTGTTGAGCACTCGATCGTTGGGCTGCGTAATACGAAACGAACCATTTAACTAATTGTAAGGAAAGTTGTTAAATAAGATTTTTTTCATACTGTTTTTTCACGAATTCCCGCGTAGTAGTCATCGCCGGGTCGCGGTCCCCCGAATGAGATCACATAAGCAGCATTCGGAAGCTGATCGCCAATGCTCGTCCACCATGAGAGGATATCCATCACGACGGCACCAACGCCATGTCCGACATACTGAAAAACAAACAGCGAAAATTGGCTATTAAAAAGAATATTTCGCAATGTGAGTTAGCCCACCAAGAAGTCGTAATCCCATCGATGATAAAAGGCATCGAGCTCCGCGTAAGTGAAAGGATTGAATGCCCAAAGGCGTTCGGCGACGCCGGCCGCATGAGCGTTGACCTGTTTTATTGTAGTCATTATGAGGCTCGATTGGACTCAACCCGTCCGCAGTAATAGTTTTTAATCTTGTCGACGACTGTTGAATTTTCGTTGAGAACGTTTTCGGTGAAATCTCGCTGCCCTCCGGCCGATGGAACAACGGCAAACGTGAGCAGTACGACTTTTTCTTCGTCCGAGCGTGAGAAGATAAACTGGCAGGTTTCGTTGAAGACTTCACCTGACAGTGTCTGGCACGGCGAGCTGTTTGCTGCGACGAACTGAAAGAGGAGCAGAATGTTGAAAACAAAACTCTTCCTACCTCCCATCCGTGGAATCTCTTTCGGAAGCACTCGCTAAGGTTTGGATCGTTGACGTCGCCGTAGGTTAAGACTTGAACCGGCCAAATAACATTACTGGGCGAGAGTTATGATGCGAAAGAAATTCTCACCGGGCTAGCTCGTCGCTATATTGAAAGCCTTGTGTGGAGAGAAGAAGAATGAGAAGAAGAAAAAAAAGAAGGGTGATGTGCCCAGCCATGGCGCTCAACAAAACAGAGAAACAAGCCACCACTCGGCATCATATCAGTGCCTTCAGAGGGCTCGTGATATCACTTGCGAAAGATGAGGACACGACCAAATGTGGAATCCGGAAATGCAAACATGCTAAAAGATTGATTTCACTATTCCATCAAGCGAAACAGCCAAACAAGGCTTCAATCGGGCCAAGCAAGAAAGGCGAACTACTCAGCTCCAACCGTTTTTTCGTCGCTCAATGTGACGCGTTTTGTGCTCCTTCATTGCACTTGGGCAATTCACTCCAAGTGAAAGATTGTGAGAAATTGAAAACACATGGCTCTCCTCTTCGAAGGTTTTTTTTCCAAGAGCACTCCAAGACTCTCGCCGACCTGTTTGCTCTCGCTGCGCCAGGGGATCCCGTCGTGTCCACTCAGGCGCCTACGTGGCGCACTCTGAGAAAAAGTTAGAAAACATGACTTTCAATAACTTAGTTTCTTGCCAACCACAAATTTGTGAGAAAGCGAAATTTATCACATTCGAAAGCAACCGAGACATCCTTTGAACTTCCGCGGCTTCTTCCTTCTTTCCATCGTGGCGAGCTTTGTTCGAATTGTGGCGACATGTTGATCGAGCCTCATGATCTCGTCGTCAGTCAACGTCTCGACTTGGCTGAGGACTGGAAGAACGTTCGAAAGTTCCCGCTTCAAGGTCTCTTCGGCCTTCTTTGCTTGACCCATTCGTTCGAGGAATCCGGAAACTTCAATCCAGTGCTCGAGTCGGTAGGGTGAGAAGAGGGGCATTCGATTGCAAATCGAAATTCCTTCATTGTAAGCTCGAAGAGTTCGTTGATGCAACTCGGCTCTCTTGTGTGGACGACGTTCCACTTGCCAGTTTACGTCAAGCATAAACGCCTTGGCATTGTACAAATCAAGAAGGTGTCGATCTTCATAAGTCGTCTTGGTCCATTTAGCACAGGCAGCGACGCAGTGTTCTTGACAGCGGGCGATTTCTTCGACGACCTTCTCCTCGTCAAGAGTTCCTTCGACGGCTGTCTTCCATCTCGGTAGAAGACTGACGGAGACATAAGATCCGAGAGCTCCAAGGAAATCCGATTGCTCCAATTTGGTCACGAAATTTAAGTCGAGGTCGACGGCTTCCTTGAAGAGATAATAAGCATCAGCATAGGCTCCCAGGGATTCGGCTTCTTTAGCCGATCGAATCAAATGAGAGCGTTTGGAATTCTTCAAAAGGGTCGAGTCACGATAAGCACAAAAAGACTTACACTATCGTAAAGCTTCATGAACTGTGAGGCGGTCATCGACCTGTCAAAGCTATAGGGCACACTGCCGGGTTTGAAGAGCAACGGGACTGGTGGAGCAGAGAGTTGCTCCGAGACTGTGGCCGGGAAATCGACGAGTTCTAAACGAAAACCAGATGGTTGGACTGAAAAGAGTGCCAACCTTCAGATGAAGAAGTGACTTCATAAAGACTTGGAAGTGAAGTTTGAGCAGTTAGAGCTTCGGTCACTGGATCAAGATAGTCATCAAATCCTTCAGAAATTGGATCAATTGTTTCGCTTTTCAAGAAAACTATAGGGCGACTCCGATTTTCGCTCACATCTGAAACACATAAAAACTGGGACTTCAAGAGGAAACACTGACCTTCATACAAATCCGATGTTGGGGTGGAGCGATCCGATTCTTCTTCCAATAACTCATCGTCCGCTGTCGATCCCGCACTACTCATTTAGCGAACAGGGAACACACTAAAGGCGTTCCGAAACAGCACTTCCGAACAGCCGAAGACGAGGGCTAAGGCCTCACTCTCGAGAGAGGGCGGCGAAGCAGCGCGGAGGTGTGTAAAGCCCGCCGCCGCTCGCACTTCTCGACGCGTCCGCCAAAGACTTTGCCTCGGTATTTGAGGAGTGGAGGAAGAAAAAACAAGCAAAGACAATTGGGCGAGAAGTTGTCTTCCAGTCGCCCCTCTCTCTCTTCCTCTCGGGGGAAAGCAGGCAGAGGTCCTTGACGTGGGTGGTTGACATGTTGGATTTAGTACGAAGGAGAAAAACTGTTCTCTCGAAGCTGAGGAGAAGGAGGAGGAGGAGGAGGGAAGGGCTATTGAGATAGTTGTCTTGTTTTTTCTTAACGACTTCACACTGGCGTTCGGACCGATGGGCGAAACGGCGCGTGTGGCAGAATGAACGCACTTGGGAGATTTAGAGACGAGACGTTTTTTCGAGCACGTGCTGATCCGCGAGGGGACATGTTTTGTGAAACGAGGGAATAGAGGAGAGGAAGAGGGTCTCACAACGTTGTAGGGATCTGAATCTTCTCTTGAATTTTTCAAAATGCCAGACATGAAAAGCTTGACCTAGCCATATTCAAACTCCGCTCGATGCACAAAAATGCAAAGCAATCTCGCAGTCCCTCTTCGTGCTCTTCCCTTCGGCGGTCGTCTTCTTCAGCAGCTCCGAGGTTCGACTCCAGCGACCAGCAGCCTCTCTCTTCCTCCGGCTGCAGCAGCGACTTCAAGATGGTCAACCTCAACCCGTGCAAGAAGAAGAAGAAGGCCGGCAAGTCGCTGGAAGAGCTGAAGGCCGAGGTCAAGATGGACGAGCACAAGATCCCGCTCTCGGATCTCGTCGACCGCCTCGACACCGACGCTAAGAACGGCCTCACAGAGGAGCGCGCCAAACAGGTTTGTAGGAGTGTCTGGATGGCATGCAAATGAGCTCACGACTTGAATGCAAATGCTGCAGGTCCTTCTGCGCGACGGGCCGAACCAGCTGACACCGCCGAAGAAGAAATCCGTCTGGAAGCTGCTCTTCAAGTGCCTCTTCGGTGTGTGGAAGGACCTTGGAGTGCTGCTATGTGTAGCATGCAAATGGGATTCGATTACGACTGCTTGAATGCAGGAGATCTATCCTGCATTCCCATTCGCCTGAGAGCCTTTGAATGGGCCGTATGTAAGCATGCGTCTGTGAGACTCAAACTGTCTCAAGTCACGAAGTCTTTGCACGAAAGCCTGTCTAGACGCTTCTTCGGTGTGTGGGTGTCATGAAAGATACAAATGAGATGCGAATGCTATGTCTCGCATCAAGGCTAGACTTGTGTAGCCTTGACTGGGTAGCATGCGGCCTGAAAGTATTTGAATGGCTACTCTGATAGTATGCATTAGCTATGTACGGTGCTTGCCACCCTCAAGCATCTTTGGTGCGGCAATGGGTTTGCATGCAAGCCTGTCTACATGCAATGCAACTGTTTCTAATGTTTTTACTCTTTCAGCTGGTTTCAACGTGCTGCTGTGGTCGGCGGCCATCGCGTCGATCCTCAGCTACATCATCGACAAAGTGAAGATGCCCGAGGATGCAAAGCCTGACATGGTCTGTCTCTCTCTTCTAACACTGAGGCTCGTAGCTGTACCTCGGCATCGTGATCGCCATCGTGGTGTGCATCACGGGTCTCTTCGCCTTCTACCAGGAACGGAAGAGT